>CAUYQV010037241.1:0-34956 GCA_963574575.1 Galagoides demidoff
TGAAAATAAACCAAGGTAGAAGTGGAATATTACGTACTGTACTATTTCCAACTAAAAATAAGTTAACAACAGTAAGAAAGTAAATCCTACAAGGGTACATGTGAAATTTACTAAATGTAGAACAGAAATGTCTTAACACAATAACTAAGAAAATGCTGTGAAGGCTATGTTAACCAGTTTGACGAAAATATTTCAAATTGTATATAAAAACAGCACACTGTACCCCATGACTGTATTAATGTACACAACTATGATTTAATTTAAAAAAGAAATAAAGAAAGAAAGTAAATCCTGACAAGAAAATTGTTCTAAGATAACTAAAGAGGGTAGACGTTTTGAAAACAGTGGTCTCTCATGAATGCCTAATGTTCACTTGCATTTTAACAGTAATCCCAAGTCTTCATCATTAGGTCAACAACACTCTCAGTAATACCCAATACTCAAGCTGCTAGATCTAGGGAGCAGGGTTTCACAAATGTCCAAAATATTAACAGCCTGCCAGAAGATCTCCACCTACAATGTTGGCATAAAGCTGGGCTAACTCTACAGAGACCAATTTTCATCTTATCAAAGCTGCACAAACAGCCTCCATGTCCAATTTCCCAATTAATAGTCATTAGGACCTTTTATCTCTAAGTCTTGTACCAGACTCTCTAGCCACAAGTGGAATTATATTGCCCCAAAGATGGTCCACTTTAGAAAGACGCTTCCTCCCACACAATAAGAGCAGATGATACATTTGGACTGAATTGAATATTCAAAGTAAAGACAACTCATGGAAAATTTTTATGTGGACCTAGGAAAAACCTAAGACGGACCTTTTAGCCTCAAATATCAATTGTTGGACCATCTTCTCTGGGGAATTTTTTAATTTGAAAACCTATCTGGAATGAAGAAAGAGCCTAATAGCTAGAACACCTGAACTCAAAAGCATTTAGAGTTCCATCAACAGACACCAGTGTCTCTAACCCAAAGGTCACAACCTCCTGTTTCAAACTAATACCCATATAGCTTTAAGATACAGGAAGTCCAAAGGAGATAGGATTCCACCAAGTGAATGATGTTGGAATAACTAAGGAAAACCCATAAGAAGAAATTCTGAAATCCAGTCTCTTCTCTTTCCTAAATCAAAGTGTCTATCAGCTCTCAACGGCCTGCATGGTATCTCTTCGCTGGGGGGTAAGTCCCAAGGTGCAGGAATGGCAGACACTATGGGTTACAAGCTCACAAGATATGCAATGGCATGGAAGCTCCCTGAGGGCCACACTTTCTTTGGACCTATTCTCCATAATCTCACACAGAGCTATGCAATAGATATTTCTTGAATGAGTTATTGATATGGCATAGTGTCCGGGAACATCAAATTTAAGTAAACATTCAGAGGGAAAAACACCCTTTTCCCTTATAACAGACATGTTAAAAAAATGTAGCATGCTTAAGACTTTTTAAGATGATGTACATGTTCGAATCAGGATTCTTAGCTTCCAAAGATAGAAAAAAACTCGAAATAATTTAAGCAAAGAATGAATTCACTGAAAAGCTTACAGAAAAACCCCAAGGTCTAGTGAACCAGACAAGGGAATACTAAGCTAGGAGCCCACCAGAACTGTGCTCGGAGCCCATGCAGTATGGCCACTCTGGCCACCCTGAGCATTCTGCATCTCTGATGACACTGATCCTACACTACTGTGTGACTTTATTTTTTAAGAAAAAAGTAAATGATGCAGCTTAGCAGACTTTACCACAACACTGATTATTAAAAAAAGAAAAAATGTGACTCTTAGGACATATAAAAAGCGGTGAATTCTGCAGTATGCAAAGGTCACACTTGACAAGGGGCACCACTCACATAACCAAGCTCACCAGTTTGTTGCATCCACTCCTACCCCCAGAGGGGACTTCTCTGGGCTACAGGCTCTCAAGCCAAGTGAGGGTGGGCACTTCTGCCTAGCAGCACCTCAGCGGCACCCATGTCCTATCTGAAAGGGAGGCTGGAGAAGCAAATACTGGCGTTTCAGCTTTTAGAGCGGAAAAAAAAAAATCTGCTTTTTTCTCTCCTGTGGGAAATTCTCCAAGTACAAGAACAGAGTTCATGTGCTTGGCAGCCAAAAACAGAATGACAAGTATCCCCTATAGGGAGATTTCAAAGAAACTCCCTCTTATGGTAAAACTGCAGTCTCCTCTGCTATTTGAACTTAGAAGCAAATAAACGTTTGAGAAGTACCAGAAGAAAAAAATTCCTCAGCATGGAATCCAAGGTCCTTACAGTCCAGCCCCTGCAAACGTCCTGTGTAGTCTCCATCCCCCCACCCTACCCACATTTCACACTCTGGGGATGACAAGGGAGGTGGCAGCTCTTGAATTGCACTGTCACTCAGGTCTTCTCTCGTCCTGAGATTGTTCCCTGGGCTTAGGAAACCTTCCTTCTCTTGCCATTTTCCCTACTTAGATTAACTCCCATTTCGCAACTTGGACCAAAAAATACCTCTTGCGTGAACTTTTCCTCATAGCCCCCCTTTTCATGATCTTTTCAGTACATATATAATAATATATATACCATTAAAGGAAGAGGACCCCCCCACCCCCCGCCGATAGCTAAACAAAATTGAATTCATTTCTTGCTTGCTAAAGCAAAGGAAGTTATACCTGAAGAGAAGGTCTCCCTGGGCAAGGCAAAGACAGCTCTTTTATAGGGTTTGGAGACCCTGAGAGTTCAGAGACTGGCAGACTCCCAGAAGCTAGAATGTTTAGGTATTAGTTGACCTTTAGCTGTAGAGGCAAAGCTGAGTGAGAAAGTCGCTGGCCAGCTGACTTGCAGAAGCTCGTGCACTGAAGTTAAGCCATTGTGGATCATCTGGCTTTACAACTGCCTGGTTGGCAGGGGACTCACTGGCTAGCCCAGGGAAGCAGGAAAGATTGCTGGAGCAAGTCGTTACTGATTAATCTAAACAGGTACAGAACAGGTTCTGATGTTACTGATCACCATTGGCACAGAACGATCGGAATTCTCCTAAGGGGAAAGGACCTTTTCATTTTCATTCTCACTATTGTGACAGTATGTTTGGATGTCATAACGATACGAGTAGCTAACATTTAAACATTTACTGAGCCTTGCTATGTACCAGGTATTTTACTAAGTACTTTAAGAGGATTATTTCATTTAATTTTTCAAACACCCATTTAGGTGAGTACTGTTATGTCTCACTTTCCACATGGTTAACCGCAGGTGCCTCCCTGAGATGCATGTGCAAACCAATGACGACAGAGGCTGTGCTCTTATAAGCACAGGATAAGGACTCCACTGCCCGTTCCTACCTCTGTCTCCCCCGTGATAGATAATACACCTGCCCCAAGCACACGCACCAGATCTCATCTCTCTTTGCGTCCAAACTACAGTAGTTCCTGGCCTCTCACACAGAGGCACCCTCAAAAGGTTGCTGCTCCAGGAGAAAAGACAGGCGGTCTGGAATCTTTCTCTTCCAACCCTGGTTTAAGAGTCAATAAACTCTTCATTTTGCCATCTGACCAGGCCAAAGTTGATAACAAAACCAACATCCTGAATAAACTGTCAACTACATCCATGATTTTGAGACAGGCAGGCCATAAGACCACATAGTCTACTTGGTTTCCAACTACTTTGTAGCTAAATCTTCATCACTGATGCAACCACTAAAACTAAATGAGTAGCCATCAACCTGCACCAGCTTCCCCAAAGTGGAAGTCCTCAATTCCACCACTTCTACAAGGTGCACCGCCTAGTACCTGGACCCTAGTCCCAGAGCCCCACACCCACCAATGTGCTTAGTGCTGCATGTCCTTCTACATCAGAATCTCTCATTTGAGGCAAAGAGAGACGAGAGATGCTCTTAGTGCTGCATATCCTCTTATATCAGAATCCTATCAGCGCTGGCAGGACCAGCAGTGAGCAGTCAGCCCGAGGCTAATTCAGGAAGACCCTTGCATTAGTTTCCTGACTTCTTGGCTTAAAAACAACAAAAATTAATTCTTTCACAGTTGTCAAGGCCAGAATTCCAAAATCAAGGTGTCAACAGGGCCATACTCTCTCCAAAGGCAATAGAGGAAAATTCTTCCTTGCCTTTTGCAGCTCCAGGTGGTCCCTGGCACTCCTTGGCTTGTGGCAACATCACTCCAACCTCCGCCCCTATCTTCACATGCTCTTATTCCATGCACCTCTCACTGTGTCTGCTCCTTTTCTGATAAGGAAACTAGGCATTGGCTTTAGAGCTCACACTAAATAGCCAGGATGAGCTCATCTGAACTCTTACATTTATTATGCCTGCAAAGAGCCTATTTCCCAATAAGGTCATATTCTGAGATTCTAAGTGGACATGAATCTAGCAGAGAAACCATTCACCCCGCTATACCCTCTGTTTATAGGCGGGCCAATGGAGGCCACCCTAGGCATATTCAACCCAGTCTTCCTGATGAAGCACCATGTTATTGAACTTGATCTGGCCAATCAAGTAAAATTGGCTAATAATTTTACCTAGGAAAAGATTATTAGTGAAACTGGCAGTTTAAGAAGGGAGAGAACAGGACTGGCCAGTGTGTGTAGGAAAAGCCATCTTCAAAATGAAGCGCAGGTCCCAATAGAACTAAAGCTCAAAGAGGTGAACAAGGCAAATCACACACCTCAAAATAAGGAGACAGAGGATTATTTATGTGTGTGTTCAATCTTGTTTGCAATGGAAAAACCTCCTTCTAAAGAATACAACATTAAAAGGCTCAGATACAAATCACCTTTAGCAATTAGCTTACAAGTAAATGAGAGGGAACCCAAATAAACTAACTTCACAATGTATTCAAAGGTACAGCTCAGCCACCAAACACTGTCATAAATTCCAGGTGTGGCATTTCTGAAATTTGGGCCAGATAATGAAAATTTCAATGGAAGGAAAATAAAATAATGCTCAAGAATTATTGTGGGATGGGCAGGGCATGGTGGCTCATACCTGTAATCCTAGCACTCTGGGAGGCCAAGGTGGGTGGATTGTTTGAGCTCAGGAGTTCAAGACCAGCCTGAGCAGAGCGAGACCCTGTCTCTACTAAAAATAAAAAATAAAATAAAATAAATGAAGCAAGATGATTGCTTGAGCCCAAGAGCTCAAGGTTGCTATGAGCTAGGATGCCATGGCATTCTACCCAGGCAGACAGAGTGAGACTCTGTCTCAAAAAATAAATAAATAAATAAATAAGAAAGAAAGAAAGAAAAGAATTGTTGTAGGTACTGAAATTTCTGGTACAAATAAATTTTTTTTGAAAAATAGTCTGCAAAGACTTTCATTATTTCTGCAATTAGAATTTTATCTCCACTGCTGCCCCCTCAATCTCTGCACAGATTTGGTCGCCTCTTGGTGGATTGTCTGCCTGGGGCCCTTATTTGCCACCAGACCCTAGAGACAGCAAGGTTGCATGGGCTAGAGCAGAGCATACTGGATTCCTCTCTGACACCTGCCCTGGGGATGCCTCTGACATCTAGAGTGACCCTTGTTCCTTCTCACTCCTCATCTCATCAAGAACCACTTGGTGAGTCCCCATCCTGTTTTTTAGCACAAGGTGAGAATAGAATAAAGATTTAATAGGGAGTTGGGTTTTCTTTAATCCCCCCTCTCTATTTCCATCTTGATCTTTCATATTAGGTAGAAAAGGTCAGAGCTATCAAAGTCTTTATAGGTAACCAGTGAAAATATAAACAAAATTATAAAAAAAAAAAAGAAGGAGGCTTAAATCAATAGCATTTGTCTGTTTTATATTCAGAGTTAATTCAGGCTTTTGCTCATTCCTCTTGTCTTTCAGAGAGAGCACTATCTCGGTATTCAGAGGACCAGGCTCTCGGTATTTCTAAGCAAATGTCAGTTTCAATACAGCTGAGAAGACAGTAGCAGGGAGAGGGAAGCTGACAGGGGGAAAAGAGGGAAGGGCATAATTCCCTCCTATGGATCCCTGAGCACAACATTCAGTGATTTGTTTTCCTGGCGATTTTTAAATCTGGTAGGTCATGCCATTAATAAAGCCAACCACTACCCTAACTGTGCTGCCAAATAAAAAAGATTCATAACAAAACCAAGATGGGCTTTGTTGGGTGGGAAGGAAAAGTTCTATCATAATTTAAAGCCCTTCAGTTACCTGTGCCTACAGGCATCTATGTAATAAAATCAAGCTTAAATAGTTAAGTCATCCTCACCTGCCACACTAGTCTCAATCTAGAGCAGCAGTTTTCAAAGCTACAAAGCTCTGGCTAGCTGCTTATCTGCAACAGGATGAATGCTCAAAATATGACACTGTTGTTCTGTCTGTTTGTGCCAGAAGCTATGTCACTTTTAATCATTTTAACACTGGCTCAGAAAAGTCAGCCTTCCTATTGATTCAATGGCTGCCACTGCTCTCAGCCAGCAGGGTCCTATGGGATAGGTGGTCTATGGACTTTGAGCACAGGTTTTCAAAAATTTTAAGCACTTCTATCCAATTTTCATGGTTTTATGGTCCAAAGAGAGTGGGCAGCTCTGTCTAGAATATTTCAGGCTGTTTAAACACTGAAAGTAAAATAAATACTGCAAGAAGCTTCCTGTATTAGGCCCCAGACTTCCCCTCCTGTGCTATCTTTACCCTTGAAGGGTAAAAAAAAAGAAAAAGAAAAAGAAAGAAATCCCAGCTGCTCTCAGACTACATGGTGCAATGGGTTACTTCTGCCTTGAGAGGAGAAGATGCATTTGGTTAAATTTTCATACTTTTCATTCATGATAGGATCACCAAAGTTAACATAAAAATAAAGGACACCCAGTGAAATTTAAGTCTTAGATAAATAAGGAATTCATGCTTAGTAAGTAATTTATGTAAGCGTACCGCATGCAATATTTGAGACATACCTAATCTAAAAATATTCTTTGTTGTTTTTCTGAAATTCAGATTTAACCAGGCATCCCATATTTTATCTGGCAACCACTTGTCTTGAAAAATAAGGGGACCCAAATTGCAGCCTTGAGGTTAATATGTTATGTCTCAGTCCCACAGTGATATTTAACTATGTTTGATAAAGTTTAGACTGGCAATTCTTACTTACTTGAAATGTTAGTTCATTACATTTCTGCCATCTAGACTTTCCAAATAGCTTTATTTCCAAGCTCCAAAACAGGCTTAAGTCCTTGCTGTTTTCTCTGCCTAAACAACACGTTGCTCATGAACAAATATCACCAACTATGGAAGGATGTGAATTTGTATATGTATGTGTATCCAGAAACTAGCTCCCACATCTAACAATATCCATCCACTTTCTATAAGAAAGATTTTTAGATCAAGTTTTACAACACCTCCAAACACCACAGATTTAGTTGGCATAACCCAAAGGCACTACAATCTTCTGGCAAGAGTAAGAGCACAATTATTCCTAAATAAAATAGCCAAATTAATGAGCTCTGAGGTTTCCTTTGGCAATAGGAGACAAATCAACACTAGATCCACTTTTTAGTTACCAATAATAAAGAAGTAGGATTTTAACTGAAGAGATGCTTGTATTAAACTCCAATTCTTTTTCAAAACAACATAATGGCATGTATATCCTTTGGTGATACTTAATTCATATTAATATTATTTCTCTTCTTCTAGTCCTTAACATTGACACTTCAGTAGTGTGAAGAACTAGAAAAGTAAAAGTTAACTTCGTGTTACTTAGATAATTTTGCTTAAAAGTGTTTAGGGGGTTTCGTATATGATGCAAGATGAAAAGGAAAATTTCACAATCAAAGCTTGATCTCTTTCCAGGCTCTTAGTACATGTCCTGGAGCCCAGAGGAAGAAACTGATGCTCATGTACACCAGACAAACAGCTCATCCCCCCAAGGAAGCGAATTAGCAGTACGCAGCTCACTGCAGAAAAGCTCTTCCTACCTTTTGTCTTCTGCTAAAACAGCCACCAGAAGGGAGGTCAGAAGGACAGTGTGCACAGCATGATGGCAGAGGCAGGGAGGAGGGATGACAGACTCCATCTACCAAAGCCACCTGAATGCTCTCTGGACATTCATTATGAAGTCCACGACAGGAAGTTAGTTCTATTAGTCAAGTCTTATCTTCCCCAAATTGGATTTTCAGGAATTAATATTATGACTTGTATGGTAATCAAGACAAGACCATTGTTAATTTTTCACAAAATATTACAATATATAATCCATGCATTGAATCAGATTTCCTCCCTGGAAAACTGATAGTTTGCTATCTACTGAGACATTCCACTTAAGAGCAAAATGTTATTAGCATCAACTTTGATCAGGAGTATACAGTTACCACCAACTCACACATCCTGTTTTAACTTCATGTTCATCAAATTGATGAGCTCTAAAAATAGCATCCCTAAAACCTAGCCTTTCAGAAGATGGGTCATTAAATGATCCTTATCCAGATCCATTCTTTTGTATAAGACTATTGTCTAAGGAAAAAAGGCATAAATAAGCAGATAGGAAAACTAACTCTGATTCAAAGAAACTGCCTCTTTATTTTAAATATCTTAATTTCTTTAAGGAAATTCTTAACTTCTTACACTGCCTTCCAGGTTGGTTCCTGGTTCTGTTAGGTAAGTGAATATACCTCAATCTCTCCCCTTTAAACTAATTCAGAGTGGGTGCAAATGAGTGGAACCAGTTGTTTGTGTGTGCACACAAAATCTCAGTCTGCCACTCTACCCAGACATAGTTCATTCTCATAGATATGGTCAAGATTTTAAAAAGTTCTTCAAACATTCTCGTAGATGTGGTCAAGATTTTAAAAAGTTGCTCTAAGTAAGATTTGAATCTGACCTTCCAGAAGTGGAAATTCTGATTCTAACCTTGGGGATGATCATTAAGAAAAGTAAGAAACATGGGGTATTAGGCCACATTTTCAACAGTCACCATCTGGCTCCTTTTCCCCACTCCATTCCCCCATTCCTAACCTGGAGAGAATCAGACTGAAGAGCTACTCTGAGGTCCTACATATAAACTTTGTGAAAAGACAGGCCTGAAATGGTAATAACTCAACATCACAATGGTATACTTGAGTTTCAAAGAGGGCTATTTTTAATTTTATAAAGGTCACGGCCAAAGATTTTCATAGGTGCTTTTGGGAACTGATAATCTCATAACAAAAGTTAGAACTCAGTATATTTTTGACAGCAATGAGCATCAGGTAGAATTTTAGCTCCAATATAAATTCAAGTTCCCCAAACGAGTCCAGCTTTACAAAAAGAGCCTGTCTCCCCACCACATCGCATGGTAAAACTAATTTATCCAACGCTTACCTTGTGATCAAAATTCCTATGGTGTAGTTGTATCAAATTCTGCTATATTTGTGCAGGTCCTGATGGAATTTTGCCTGATTATACTAGATAATAACACTATAGTATCGGTGGTAAGTGTAGTTATTATTTAAAATGTCAACTTGTTCATAGCATCCTTCTTTCATTAGAATCTAGCATCCCCTGGATTTCTGATTTCAATCAGAAACACACATTAGACTTGCCTGTGGGGTTTAATAAAAATACAATGTCTAGGACTTACTCTAGACTTAACGAATCTTTTAGGATTACTATGTTATATCTGGAGGGTTTATTTTTCCTCTGTAAAACTTTATTCATTCACTTTTGTATCATCAGAAGTGACACTCCCTGATGTCTTTGAAATAGGCCCGATCCTCCTTCAAGACAGTCTGTTTAATTTCAGGGAAATGACTTTACAGTCTTCTTTTGCATGTCACATGATGCACTATTCTTATTATGAACTCTCATTAGGCCTTTGCACTTTAAAATTGTTGATAGCAAACCAATCATTGCCATTTCAGTTTCTTTTTTTTTTTTTTTGGAGACAGAGCCTCAAGCGTCCCCCTGGGTAGAGTGCCTTGGCATCACAGCTCACAGCAACCTCCAACTCCTGAGCCCAAGCGAGTCTCCTGCCTCAGCCTCCCAAGTAGCTGGGACCACAGGCGCCCACCACAATGCCCAGCTATTTTTTGGTTGTAGCCATCTTTGTTGTTTGGTGGCCCAGGCTGTATTCGAACCAGCCACCTTAGGTGTATGTGGTTGGTGCCTTAGCCACTTGAGCCATAGGCGCCTTTCAGTTTCTGTCATCTCTAATTGTTTAGTTTTCCTCCAATGCTTCCTAAAGTTTCACTAGCTAGGCCGGAATTTGTGTTTGCAGCAGAGAAGACTCGCGGAAGCCCCCTGGTAAAGATACTTTAACCATACTTTAAACAAATCACACTTCAAAGGACAGACACTTGCTATCAATTAAAATTAATAAAAAAGAAAGGACAGACACTTGGACACAGGCATCTGGTGACCGCAGTGGGCTGAGGCAGGACTGGCAGAACTTTAGGGGAAAGCAGACAGTTTCACAATACTGCAGTAACTCAAGATTGAGAGAAACAAGAATAAATGACATAACCCTGAGCGGACTGATAAGGGACACTTTTATCAGAGTTATTTATTGTTCCATGTTCTGCATAGTTAAGAAGTCCTTTTTCTTTCCACTTCAACTATCTGTAACCCATAACTCTTCAGTTCACTCTGCTTCTGTGAACTGAAATGAAACATTTTAAAATGATATCTGAGGGGACACCCATAGCTCAGGGGTTAGAATGCCAGTCACATGCTCCTGGGCTGGTGGGTTTGAACCCAGCCCCAGCCTGCTAAACAAAACAAACAAAAGAATAGCCAGGCATTGTGGTGGGCGCCTGTAGTCCCAGCTACTATGGAGGCTGAGGCAAGAGAATTGCTTGAGTCCAAGAGTTTGGGGATGCTGTGAGCTCTGACGCCATAGTGCTCTACCTAGCGTGACAAAGTGAGACTCGGTCTCAATAAAAAAATAAAAAATAAATAAAATGATATCTGAGTCTCACTAATCACAGAGTTCAGAAACTTTATCCAGTGTCCTTACGTTTATGAGGCGATATGGTTATTTGTATGCATTCAATTATAATCTCTCTTCTTTTCAACCAGGATATAATTGGGAAAATCCATTATGCAAACAATGTCTTGCCTGAAATGCAAGGTATTTGAGAATGAAGCTCATTGAATCAGATAAAACAAGCCACTTAATTTCCACTGGGAACTTTACCTGTAGCCCAGGATTCCAATGCTGTATTATGAGCAAAAACTATACAAGCTTATCTCTCTCCTAAAATCTCCCTGTGTAGGAGCAACAGGTTGGGAATTACATGCCCCATTAGTACCTTATTACAAGTGGCAACTGTGTAATTTCTGTGAGGCCAGACTACAGGATGACAAGAAATAGGGCACTTTGAGGAGAGATGGCTGATCACCCTGAGGTGATCACAGGTGAGCCCTGGAAGTAGACTGAAGGTCAGACGCTGGGGTAGCTGTGCCCTCCAGCACTACTCTCCTAATTAGAAAGGTGCTGTGATATGTTCCGAAATGTTCCCCCAAGTCAGGGTCTTGAGCTTTTCATAACTCTCCAATGACAGTCATTTTCACCTCTCGGCAGGGAAAGTGATACTCAGTTTAAGATAATCACAACACAATTTCATGAATGCAGAGGGCATTTTCATCTCACTGCAAAATTAACTTACTGACTAAGAGGTCACAATACCAAGGAAGAAGGGAGATAAAAATCATAAGACAAATAACAAAACTGAAAGGTCAAATAATGTGCTCAGCCGAAGTTGTTGGAACAGGAAGATCTCCTGGTGACCCTGTGCCAAATAGGCGTGAACTTAAAATTTATTACATAATTAAGCTATTATACTTAGAGCCTCCTACCTCATTTTTAAGGTTAACAGCTCAATGTTAACACAGAAGCTAAGTTAATATTTACGGAACATCCACATCCCCAAAACTATGTTAGGTTCATTACAAACATAATCTCAATGTCAGGAATATTAACCTCCTAGTAAGATTAAAGTAGATTATATTCATTTAATCTCTTTTAAAAGCATCATAAATTATATGAGGGACTTTTAGGATTAAACATATCACATTCTTTGCTACAGTCCTATATCACTAGAAAAAAAATTGAAAAATTTATAAAACGTCAATTTCTTACCAGAATTTATTGGAAAGATGCTTCTTTCATTCATTTAAATAGTTACTGACTTCAGAAAAACCAGATACTACACACACATACAAACACGTACACATATACTTTTGTGTTTACTCAAGGCTACTAAATTGCAGCCCAAAAAGAATGGCTCTGGGTGAAACTGGGCCTCTTGATTTTGCTGAGCAGAATCCCCAAGTCTGAGTTAAGAGCTATAAGAAATCATCCTGGATGAATGAAAACAGATCCGTCTCCACCCTCCCTCCAAAAGAACCTACCTGCTCCTTTAAATCAAAACCTAATGTTTGAGAGTAATAGTTTGAAAGGATGCAAAATAATTAGCCAGCTCAGAACACCCAACTTTTTTTTTTTTTTTTTTTTGAGACAGAGTCTCAAGCTGTTGCCCTGGGTAGAGTGCCCTGGTGTCAGAGCTCACAGCAACCTCCAACTCTTGGACTTAAGCAATTCTCTTGCTTCAAGCTCCCAAGTAGCTGGGACTACACAGGCGCCCTCCACAATGCCCAGCTATTTTTGTTGTTGCTGCAGTTATCATTGTTGTTTCTGCAGTTATCATTGTTGTTTCTTAGCTGGCCGGGGCCAGGTTCCAACCACCAGTCTTGGTGTATGTGGCCAGTGCCCTACCCACTGAACTACGGGCACCATCCAAGAGCATCCAAATTTTAACCAACAAGAACATCCACGTGCCTCAGACCAGCAGCGCAGGCAATGACAGTCACGTTTATAGCCTCCTACAAAATCATGCCCTCCTAGGACAGTCTGCCAGACTGCGTGCCGGCCTGAGAAGCCATCTCTCTGCAGAGGCCCCAGGAGACAGAGCCACTACCTGACTTTCTCCGTGGCTCCTCCCGCTCTCTGCTCTGAAGACAGACTTGGGCTTCCGGGACTTGAAGTTGCCCATGCTGGGTCGCAGCGCTCCGTCCAGCAGCACGCTCTGCTCTACATGCTGGGGGGCCTCGCGCAGGGGCGGCGCGCGCTCCTCTACCAGCGCCCCGGCGTCCGGGTAATTCTCTTTATTGTTTTCATCTCTAAAACAGGAAAGACCCGATTTAGAAAGCACTTTTAAAAATAAATGAACAAACGCCGAGGGAAAAAGGCGATATGCATTGCTGCTATATTTGTAGGTACCTAGCAAAATGTTTAGCTTGAACTTAAGAGAATTTCACAGGAACAAGAATTTAAGAAATGTGAATTTCACTCTTTGAATCACTCCACCTTCCCCTACCCTCTTGTTAATTAGTGAACACAGTTTTTGTAGTTGTAACTATGCACATACCACCATTACTTCTTTTTAATTTTTCACTTTCAGACGTTAAGATTCACCTGTATCCCAGGATTCCAATGCTGTATTACGAGCAAACACGATACAAGCATTATTTATCTCCTAAATTTTCCTGTGTATGAGCTTTTTCTGGTATAATTTTTTCACATAATGAGATATTAACATTATGTTAATATCTTTTAACATAACAGTATTGTAAGATACTGTCATCCCAAATTTATAGACTCTCAGACCCAGTAATTAAATAACATGCCTCTTGGAAGGATTCAGACAGACCCAAGGGACTCAGGTAGTGGTCCAGACTCTCATGCCTATGTTCTTAGATTAAGGCATGATGCTGCTTCTCTTTGCAGTATCAGTTTATAATCATCTCCCTACAACTTTCAGAGCCATTTAAATGTCTAACAGGATCTGTTTTGACAGGTTACTTGTTGTGTGGATATAACGCAAGGCAAGGGCCCTGTTTGACCCAGGCAGGGCATGTGAACAGTGCCCTGAGGCTGAGTCCACCATCTCACTGTCTGGGCTCTATCAGCACTGAGTCACTGAAGACCAGGTAGATTGGTGTTTCCTCCATATATTCTATGCTAGGAGAGCACTTGAACTCTTTACTCAACCACCAAATTCCACACCCACCCCTCTCCAGTTTCAAATTCTGGAAAAATATTGATATGATAACACTCTTAGATGAAGCCATTTGTCTCACTTAAATCTAGACACATTTTAATTTTCATGTTGCTAAGCATCAAGCAAATGCCATTGACATAACCAAATGAGACCTTCTCTTTAGTGATCAATAGCGTCAACTTACCCCATTGGCAATCATTAGCACTCAGTTATGCAGGTCAGGAGGACTGGCCTCCTCCCCCAGTGTTGTTTTTCCCTCAGGCTCTCTTACCACCCAGCACACCCATAAGGGAGCTTTTGCAAGGTCAGCTAGGAAGCAATTCCTTGTTGCTCAAGGACATAAAAAGCCAAGAGGCAAGACCAGCCAAGGAGAGATATTTCCCTTTTTACAAATGAAAAGGAGATTAAACTCACTAAGCTGATTTCAGAGGAAGATGAGCTCCAGTTAGTTTCTGGGAAAACAGCAAAGCAAACACCAGGCTAGGTGGTCTGGAGCATAACCAGGTGATGGCGAGGGGTAAAAATAAAACTATATAAAACTGGAAAACAGTTAAACATAGGTCCAGGACAAACGTAGTACTGTCTGGAAAAGGAAGTCCCCCAAATCAAATAATTCTTCAATTGAAGAAAACAAAAACAAAAATCAATGCCATCGACACTGGTTGATATGCTTCCCTTAAGATCGTTTACAATTTACAAATTTTTTTTCTAAGTCACTACCAGTTTTAGAGTTCATATCAAACCATAAATTGGAAACTACAATAATTCATTTCAAGTGCATTTCTTTTCACCTGTTAGAAACAAAAGAAAGATGAGCGGCCTTTCTTGTTACCTAACTGCTCATTCGAGTAGGATGCAGAACACTCAAAATAAGGGTAGAAAAAGTCCTTTTTTCAAATCTAAAATGACTCTTTTGATAGACTCATTCCCCAGATAATACCTACCCTTTGTTTTTATATCATATCTTCAAACCACCTAAAATTTATAAATGTGATCTTCTTGTTCACTTCCTTGACTTGAAAGGGAGGGAAGAAAGGAGGAGGCAACAAGCACCTTTGTCTCATTACACAACTGTAAAACCTGATTGCAGAAGTCATCTCTAGAAATACATTTTCTAACATATTACTGGTTACCGAGGATCCTCAGAACCAAAAAGTACAGGTATGTAATTTATGCCACTACTTATTGGAATAAATCATAACTGAGAACGATCATAGTGCCCTGAAATCAGGTAGAGGCTGAAGACCCTCCTATACATATTGGGTGTGTAGCCTGGACCCCATCACTTTATCTCTGAGACCCTCATTCATGAAAAGATGTGGCCAACACATAGAAAATATTTTGTTAATATGTTGTAAAATAGGTTTAGCTACAATTTCCCATTTTCCCTATGTATGGTGAGTTTTAGGGGTGACTTTTGGGACATGGTATAAATTTTTGCCCATCTCCTCTGGTGTTCTGCATTCCTAGGAGCAGGAATCAGTTTGGCTTCACTACCCAAATGTTGACTGGTTTCTGGCACACAAAATAGGTCTTTAACGTATGTTTGTTATAGTTAAGTGGACTTTAGACTCAAACAGACCTGGGTCCAAACTCTGCCTCATAGTGTTCACTCTGCTATGTTACCTTGGATGAGCTATAATCTTTCTGAGCCTCAGATTAAAGGATGAAATATAGATGAAAGTGCTTGGAACAAAGTAAACGTTGAAAAGGGTGGTGGTTATCTGCAAAGGTCCTCCCACTATACCATGAGTCCTTGATGGCCAAGGCCACACTACACTCAATACCATGTATGGTGAATAATGTAGAACTGCTTCCTTATGGTGCATGATGGGAACATGGAGACCAGCCAATCAATAGGTGTTTATCGAGCATCCCCCATATATAAGGCACTACCCTGGGTGCCAAGGGGGGTATCTAAAAGTGAACAAGACAAAACTTCCTTCAAGAGCTAAAAACCAGCTGGGTGTGGTGGCTCACACCTGTAATCCTAGCACTCTGGGAAGCAGAGGCAGGAGTTTGAGACCAGCTTGAGCAAGAGCAAGACCCTGTCTCTATTAGAAATAGAAAAACTAGCCAGGCATTGTGGCGGGCACCTATAGTCCCAGTTTCATGAGAGGCTGAGGCAAGAGGATCTTTTGAGCCCAAGAGATTGAAGTTGCTCTGAGCTACTGACACCACAGCAGTCTACCAGAGTGACAGAGTGAGACTTTGTCTCAAAAAAAAAAAAAGGAGCTGAAAACCTCATAGAAGAGGTGAGGCAAGAGAACAAATAATTACAACTCAAAGAAGAGACTAGAAGTCAAAGAAGAGCCACCAGACCCACATGGCTTCTATCTCTCACAAATATGAACCAAACAATGGTGGATCGAACCTGAGACTGGAGCAATCAATCTGGTCTTCATGTAGGGAGACTGTGTCTTCGTCACACCTAGGGAGAGGGAATAAAAATCATATCATATCCACTATAGCAGTAGCAGCAATAACCTAGAATTGCCCCGAGATTCGGAAGGTAAACTAAGAAGAGTAACAGCCCTCACTACTCTTTCCCACACAAGCTCTGATTCCCAGCATGTCTTCTCAGTAATGAACCAATGTTGCTACACTGTGGGAGCCTGAAAGCTCAGAGCCTGGTGGGGCTCTCCGTCGTCTCCGCTGCTCTGCATCAGTAAGCTAACAAGGTCTTAGCAAGGACCTAAGTGCTCACAGGACGTGAGGGGACATCATGCCCTACGACTGGTGAATTGCTGGCAATTCCACTACAGGCCTCCTTGTATTTTCTCCATTCAGGCAGGCCCAAACCATAGCAGCTCCCATTTGCTTTCTGCATTGGCCTTGTATTTTCTTGGGGTACCTTTTCATTAAACTTCTTGATCAACCTTATGAAAAATTCTTGGCTTTTCTTTGTTGAAAAAAATCTGCAGGGTTCCTACACTGCTTAGGAAGATGTAGGGTAGGACCATTCTCTCACTCTAATGTAGGAGGGAGCCTTTGTTCCTGTTCTCAGCTATTCCCACCCTGCCCCACCCCAGCCAGGAATGCTTTTCCCCTCTTCAACTCCTACTCATCCTTCACTGCCCAAGTCAGGTCCCACCAGCTCCGTGAGCCTTCCTAGCCAAGTTCACCCACGTGCCTTATTCCCACTTTAATCTTAATGCCTAATGTTTACTCTTCATTTTTAGGTTGTGATTGCCAACTACACCTTATCTCATACTATGTATTCTTTTTCACCTCTGAGATCTTTTAATTAGTGCCTAATTCCATGAGTAGAAATAGCTATAATTTCTTTTTCTAGATACACTGCCATAGCACCAGAGTACTCCAGGACAGAGACTAACAAAACATTCAAATTGAAATATTCATTCACGCATTCCCTCAGCAGGTCTGGCTCCTGAAATAATTTAACAAGCATTTATTGAGTGTTTACTGCATACTGCCTTAAGTGTTGAAGCTGTGATTCTCAAACTCTGGGGTTCCTGGACCAACCCAGTTTATTTTTCATTTCCAATACAATGTGGACAAATATTGTGGTAAAAATATCAAAGCATTGTCCAATTCCTATTAAAGTTGTTAAATGCTCACTATTTCTGGTTTTTTTTCTTGTCTCAGACAAGTTACAGTTTGGAGACACACTTTGAGTAGCACTGCTTTTTATGGACAAAAAATTTGATCCTGTTCTGAGAAGTTCAAAATGTAATGAGTAGACAAAAATGAAAAAGCAATAAATACCTGCATGCTTAAATACAAACCTAATATAGTGTTCATACTACACAAAATAATTTTCAAGTTTTGAATATTCTCTACTGGCAATGGTATATAATTAACCTATGGAATAAACTGATGAAAGCTCCAGGCTTCTTTCCTTGCAATCTCTTTTTAAACTTTGGTTTTGTAGAGAATTAAACAAAAGATAGACTCTAACCCTCTCTAACCACTGAAATACATTGTTCCCTTTGGCAATTAAAAAAAAGCATTGGTTGACTTAACAAAATGTTTCTTTAAACAGAGTGAAAAAAATTTTCTTGCTTTCTTGCCAATAACCTACTCTGTCCATCTCATAAAAAAACAACAATTAAATTCACAAGTATTGCCTTCCCCTCCATTAGCTGCATTCACCTAATAGATCATCTGGGCATTGTAATGTAAATAGAAATGTTTTCCGTTTTCCAATAACAAAGTACAAAAATCAATGAACAACAGAAATCTAGAATTGTTGCTTCCAAAGAGCCAGAGCTCAACAATACCTATTGTTTGGGGATTTGGCAAGAACTTACTTTTCCCCTTCATTTGATTTACTAATCTTTCTCCTCAAAGGATAGTCAGTTAAAAGTGGAAACTTGGCACCAGAACATACAAAGTCGCAGATGCTTTCCCAACTATGAGGCTGGACCTAATTGGTTGATCCCAGTGTAATGCCTACTGACAACTCTGGTTGCCACTCAAGAAAACACAATTCCAAGCTCACAGGTACAGCAGTTGAAATAGATCTACCTACCAGCTTATGTGGCACATGTAAACAAGGTCTTGAAGTTCAGTTGAGTTTTTACTACTTTGATAAAGACCCATCAACTTCTGTTCAACTAGCTGCTCCTCTCTGTCCTTGCCCACGAGCCCCCTGCAAATGTATAATACTGGCCCAAATGTAAAACCAGATTCCAGTGGGAATCCATATCCAGAAATTAGTACTCCTGAAAGAAAATCAGCTCAGACCAAATCGCCCATTGATCTGAGGCATAGCATTCTCTTTCTGTGTGATAGCCTTAAATAGAAATTTAAAGACTGATCTCTTTAATGATTTCCCTTTTAGATATCCCAAACCGGGCAGCTTCTAGTGCAATGTTTTTCACTGTTTATGTGACCTATTAATAAGTGGGTCTTAAAATTGGACAGAGGCTACTCACAATTTTTTTTTTGTTAGCATTATTAGAAATAGAGCAGAAAATGTCAGCATAGTAAAATTAATTGTTGGTCCATGGAACTTATTTAAATTACATTTATGTATGTGTTATGGAATACAATATAGAATGTTTTTCTTATGGTTATTTATAGTATAAAAATAATATGAATGGCACCGTTGTCAAATGAGTTTCTTTGTATTGGTTTTCATCAACTAGATTCTACATCCAAGAGTCCTTCATTTTTGGTGGCCTAGACAATATGTGGATGGTTTAGCTTGGCAATCACTTCTTTGGGAAATGCTCAGGGTTTCTGGGTGTTATTTTGGACTTTTACTCCCTCCATCACCAAGAAAAGCTGGTACAATCCTTCATAGCTCACCTGCTCTTTCACATCATCTCATATGAGGCTGACAGTGAAGATGCTGGGAGGCAGGAGTTACCTTCATTTGTCCTAGAGGCTCGGTTACTTCCCAGGGTTCCAAGGCCTAGAGCAGTCAAGCCTGGATTGTTTCTGCTCCACTACAGAAGGGCAGGAACTAAATAACCCCTCCATCTATATCCTTAGAATCATCGCAATGAAAGAAGTGCCCATGAGAAGTTCTCTTTTCCAACTAAATAAGAAGACAGGGCTCAAACTGGCTGTTAGATAACATGTAGTAGTGCTAAACGGTATTTCCATTCACCCTGTACTACCAAGTTCCCTAAAGGCAAAACTGTAGAGGTAGAGCCTCCAGTGGGAGTTCTCCAAGTATGGCCCAGAACTACTAGTACTAGCACTACCTGGATTACCTGATGAAAATAGCAGAGCCCAGGCCCACCCTGACTCCACAGCCTCTACATCAATTCCCCTGAGGACAGCCCAGGAAGGTTGATTTTTAAACCAAATTGCCCACCCACATCAACACTATGCTTCTCAAACGTTTAACAGCCACCTAAAAGTTTCCAAATCCCAGATCATCAGTGGACTAACTTCAACACAATCACCTTTTCCCCTTTCCCACTTTGAAATAAATCCCAGAAGACTGTATTTTTCACAAGCTCCACTCCCCTTCCCCATGTGATACTGATGATCTTTTGAGAACCACTACTTAAAATGATAATTAATCAGAATGATTGGACCAGGGTTCATTTCAATAGCAAGTTAGCCTGGGCAATATAGGTAATGACCATGGAAAAATAATAGATTTCTGTGGCATCTGTGGCTCAGTGGGTAGGGCACTGGCCCCATATACCGAGGGTGAGGGTCCAAACCTGACCCCGGCCAAACTGCAACAAAAAAATAGCAGGGAATTTTGGCAGGCGCCTGTAGTCCCAGCTACTCAGGAGGCTGAGGCAAGAGAATCACCTAAGTCCAGGAGTTGGAGGTTGCTGTGAGCTGTGATGCCACAGTACTCTATAGAGCACAATAAAGTGAGACTCTGTCTTTAAAAAAAAAAGAAAGAAAGAAAGAAAAAGAAAAAGAATAGATTAAAAGGCACCACAGATATGGAGGAAAAGGCCAATGCCATTCTGATGTTGAAAAAATTGAGGTAGAAAAAGAAATTTAATTGGTTGAAAGCTTCATAGATAGCACCAAGCCTAAGAAAAACCACGAAGAAAATAAAACTTGTCCTTGAGTATCTCCCAATATCTTTTCCCTTTGACCCTTATGAGATCCCCAGCTGGCCAAGAAGAATTTGGCAACTTAGAAAACAGGGTAGAAAAAATAATTCACATTAAAGTACTAATGACAACTTGAATCTACCTCCTGCAGCACAAACTTTTTAATTTCTATTGTAACAAGGCTCACTATCAAAAGCTTTTATCCAAAAGAAATTATCTCTAGGTGAAATTTCAAGCACTAAGAGAAAGGAACTTTTCTTATATCCAAGACATGTAAAAGAAGAAAGTCCTTCTTCGTTGTAGGCCAAAATCACCCCCAAACATTTAGGAGCACCTGCTCTGTCTGTGTCTCAGAATCATGCACCCTGGTCTTTCTGTGTATGAGGCCATGTCCAGAGAACGAAGGAACATGGTTCATACAACTGAAGGGCGGGGCAAAGGTTATATAGGACAATAACTAGTTTTAAATGATCCCAGTCCATGCTATATCACACCTATTAAGCTTTTGGTGTGTTTTCCGTATGCTCCTTAGATTTTTATATTAGCCAGATGGCATCCCAATTATCACTCACTGCCTTTTAAAATAAATCACTGTCATGTCTCTGAAAGTAACAACATGATCTTATGCAATCAGAACTCCTTGGGGAGTGTCCAAAAACAAGGCACCAGACTCTCCCCAGCACTGAACCATAAAACCTTTTAGACAAAAAATGTCCATGTGAAATCTGGAACTAAGTGCCTCCATTTCGAACCTTCTATTCTGTGACTAATTCTGGAGAATCAGGGCCAGAAAACACTTGGTGCTTGGAAGCACAGTACGGGAGGAGAGCAGTACCTGTGCACCTTGACCAGGAAGTCGGGCCTTATCTCCGGCCCGCAGATGCACAATTTGGCACACCTCTCTCCCTTTTTCTGAGGCTTGCAGAAAGGCAATTTTGTAGCACAGCTTACCAAGCAATCTCATAAACAAGATGTGGGTCCAAAGGAGTATTTTATATTGCGTTTTCTAAAGTCAATCCTGTTTGGCTTTTTTTTAAGTGGCTTTGAAGTGGACACTAAGATAACAGCATATCCAAACAGAGAAACAAAAGAATATGGGAAACCAGAGGGCCTGGGAAGTACTGTGGAATCTTACCTCTCCCTCACCATGTCACTGGGACAGTGGTGGGACCTGAAACTCAAAAGATATCTACTTCTACATTTATCTGCTTTTTAGGAAACTCTAGCAAACAGCTTCCAAGTTAATGGGGTTTTCTATATCAAACTTGAAACATATTTTTGAGACATAGTTGAGTCTACAACTTTACACATGACTTTTTCCTGAAAAGCTGTTGAGAGTGACTTCTACAAAAGGTCCCAGGAGTAAACACCGTGAATTAACCTAGACAAAATACACTAGAGGAAGTATATTATATGTAAGTTACATACAGTATTAGAAAAATATATTTCCTATTAATTTTAACATATATGCATAGTATAAGACATATTAGAACAAGATATTAAGGAAGAGATGAATTATAAATATCTAGTAAAAAAAAATTACTGTGTCTGCTGACCTAACACTCCAAATGGTGTTAGTTGCCCTAATCAATAGCTTTAACTATAAGACCAGGTGACTCATTCCTCCTATAAGGAGATTTTTCAAGCCAGAGGATAAAAATGACAAAAGGCATGCAAGAAAAGTTTGTGTGTCTTAAAAATCTGTAGACAAGAGAGGGCAAAGATAAGTTTAGCCTGTTTATCACATGCTGGCATTCAACTCAAGTCATTTCACATCCATTTCCTATCGCTGTAAATGTACATGGCGTGCACTCCATGAAAACTGACGCCAATGTTGGCAAAATACAACAAAGCTTCCTTTCTGATATGTCAAATCGATTTTTTAACATTCTGAGCTCCCAGAACACATAGCAGTGCATCAGGCTCCCGCACGGAATCAGCTAGTTTTCATCTCTCTCCTGCATCTGCCAAGATGCTAATTTCAACCTGTAAAGACATGGGGCCCCAACCCTCAGCACGTCTCGGCCGAGGTCTTCACAGCCCCCGATTATAGGAGACAATGCATCTAATATGAACAGCGGCTGGGGCCGGCGGAGGATACCTTCGCGATAGTTGCTTCCAGAGAAAGGCATGCAGTCTAATTTTAACAGGGACAATCACTTACTCTGTTACAGCGGTGCTGTTGAAGGAATTATCCTGAAGGCTGAAACAGAAACAAGAAAACATCAGCCAAGTCCGGCCCGGGAGCCGTCTCCCTGGTTGCTCTCCGGGAGTTAGAGCGCATACACAAACATGGCATTGCAAAGCAAGTCTCAGGGCTCGCCCGGCACGCTCGCTCTACCTTGGGCTGCTGTCTGCACATGCTCGTAACGACACCCCCAGCAGGGGCCCAGCCGCACAGGCGAACCACAAAGCCCGGCAGCCCACAAGGCTGCGGGGACACAGTGGGGCGGGGCGCGGCGGCGAGGCGGCGCGGGCCGGGACCGGGATCCAGCACTGAGCAGCTGGAGAGTTACCGCGCCACCCCAACCTTGCCAGCCGCAATGAAGCCCGGGCTGCTTGTGCCAGGCACCCCCAGAGCCGGCGGGAGGAATGCCCCCACCCTTTCTGCCGAAGTGCTGAAATACCCGGGAGACTCGCTTTCTTCCAGACGTCTCCTACCAATTTCTCGGAGCTATCCCCCCACCCTCCTGAGCCCATCCCCCCAGGGAGGAAGGCTCATCCACCCTTCAGAAAAAGCCGGGAGGGAAAGAGAAAGGGGCGGGGGACATGACTGGTGTATTTTATTTTTATTGTATCATTTTTTTTTTCATTGCCTAGGAAGAAGAGCCACTGAAGGAGGGCTGGCTGCATCACACCCGAACCGTCTGCGATCTGTTATTTCAGTCCTGAAGAGGAAGCGCCCAGCCCCGGACTACAGAGCTGTGAATGAGCCCACGCAGGGCGAGTGGAGAATTTACTCCAGGCGTTAGCTGATTAGGACACTGTGCAAAGGGAGGGCCTTACCAAGCCTGCAGCAGCCCGCTAGAGCTGGGATCCTTAGCCCCTAGGCGAAGGACAGGACCGAGAGGCCAAATCCAGGAAAGCTATCCTTTGAATAAAGGAAGCCCAATTAGGACAAGGAAAGACTGTCAGCTCCCACTGGGGATACTGGTCGTGCCTTCTTTCCATTGTTCATTTCTCCTGCCATGTTGACCTGGATATGGAATGAACAGACATCTATGAAAGACGTTTATTTGAATTTTGAAATAAGATCCACATCCCCTCTGTTTAATCTTTCCACTCCCAGAAGCAGCTGGGATTGTAGTCCAAACTGTATAAGCCAATGAGTTAACTTATGACAAAAACACTCAAATTTTTTTTGGATAATTAGAAAAAAATACCAAAACCTGGAAATAAGGAGGAAGAGCATACCTTTGGGTGTCACACTGAGACACACTGGTTAACAGGTCTACCGGAGAGCTAATTAATTCTCCAGGAAAATGTACTTGGGTTTGACTTTGCTACTCACTATTGATCACATCCCAGCCAAAGTGAAGTTACATGTTAACTTGCACATTTTGTTCAACCTGTCCAAAGGAACACTGCAGGAAGTTAACCAGTTTTTGCACCTAACCAAAGTAACATTTTTTCTACACGACTATCCTCAAAATGTTCTTAGAACTAGCTTCACCATCTTACGGTTTTCCTTATTACTAAGTGAATAGATCTCTGATGCCTGCCTCTATTTGTATGAGAGTTATGTTTTTAACTTGGAAAAATCAAAACTGAGTTATAATTTAAAAATCAAAATTGAGTTTTCATAGAAAAAAATAGCTTTCATTAACGTTCTTTGAAATTTCACTTTTCTCTCTCCAACTTTTTTTAGAATCAGCCAAACGAAAAACCTAATATGGTCTCAGACTTGAATCTACAGACTAAAATAAGTTCAGAAATATTAATACCTTGACTATTTGACCATATAGGACATATATGCTCCTATGTCACCTACTATCTGTGGTATGAGTTAGATTCAGATGTGACAGACACGGCTGATTCACTGTATTCATTATTTAACCATCTCAGATTGAGATCAGTTCCTGGTTTACTAAGTCTGATAAATGTAAGGCTATATTTAACCTTCTTGGATTCATAGATTTACAAGTTAGCAAAACTCCTATACTCACCGACTATATAGTACTGATTCCAAATTTTCCAGAGTCAAGAACGGTCATACTTTTCTCATACAAATGTTCCCAGTGATTCATTTGGAATGGAAAAGTATAAGCTTTTAACTTTGAAATAGGAGTCAGACAAGTATTTGAAATAATGTGAACGCTTTGAAAATCAAATAACAAACGTACTCAATAAATGCAGTGTTCAATAATGTCCAAAGAAAAGAAATACTTCTCAGCAACTCATGAATAATAAGGATGAAACTTAAGTTTTAAGTAGTACTTACATACAAGGTAAACAATTGGTTGGTGCAGAGGATTATGGTTAAACACCAAGAACATCTCCAGAGGGAAATCTGTCATTTGACAGTGTAAAAGAAAATCAGCCGTTTTAATTTTTACTTCCCAATTAATTCTTACAACATTTGTTTTCATCTAAAATCAGGCTTAGAAATTCTCTTTATCAGTGGCTTTTTAAAGTATTTTGTACTATGGAAACTTAGAATAGGACATTACTGATGAATATCATATGACATACCGCTATTTTGGAGACATTCAACTTGAACGCAATTGAAGGATGGATGGTAGAAAGAGAGAAGCGGAAAAATTAATATTGGAATTTCTGAAGAAGTAAATTCTAGAAGTTTTTTCCATGTGGCAGTGAAATTCTAGTCTCCAGATAGTCCAGGAAAAATTTTTAAAAGTGGCATGGTCAAAAATAAGTTTTAGATAGGAGGTATATTGTTCAGCACACACGAGGCAGCAAAGTAATTCGTCTGCTTTTAATTAGTGTTCCTCGAACTCACTGAATATCACAATAATTTTGTGTTAAATATATCATCAGTTAACATCATGTGTAACTAGTAATTTTGAGAAAAGAGCTCCAGAGTATGTCAGGAAAAAAATGCAAAGGGGGTTAACTATATAGTTATTTATTGAATAAATGAATAAATGGTTCTACACACATATCACTGTCCCACTGTTATGAGCAAGACAGACACAGTTCCTGTCATCATTAAGTTTTCATATAAATATACAAGATATAAGTATGAATATATAATATATACCATATATATTATGTATACAACCTTATTTTATGTAAGTAAAGGGGGGAAATGCAGATGCTAGATTTAAATATGATTAATTTGCTTACATGTTAACAGTTGTTGTACTTTTTCTATCAGTGTTGTTCCAACATCTGAATTTCAGATTATCACTAATCATTTCTCTACTACAACTGGAAAATTTTAAATCCTAGTGTATTGACTTGGCTATATGTAAGATATAAAATAATAGTGTAGTGGTCAAGAAAGAAATTTCTAGATTTGCTATAGGTCAAGATGTCAGGTTCCAGGCAACTCTCTGCATCCTTGGTTCTTGGGGTACTCTTGGCCAAAGAATATCCAGGCACCCCAAAAGTAAGGTAAGTGTTAAAGTTTATTGAGAAAGAAAAAGATAGGTTTCCAGAGTAAGAGCAAGGTATAGGCTTACAGAGCAAGATACATTCACCATAGACAACCAACTGGCCTCCTTTGACACAAAAAAAGAGTTGGTTTATGCTCCCTACCTAGTGATTGTGGCCTACCTGTGGTTCAGTGGTCACCTTCGAACCACAGTTGTACTGTACATGCAGACCTCCCATGAGTCTCCCTGAAAGCCCATTGGAGGGACCACAATGTAGATTTAAGCTACCAATGTGATAATTAGCTTTAAGGCTGTTCTAGTTCACCTTCAAGACTCTTTTGTACCTATGACGCTGGCCTGTGAGCTAGAGAGTCCTTTTATACTTGGCACACTAAGTACTGATTGGTAGATTGGTAGGGTGTGCCCTCTTCCCCAGGTCTGAGCAATCATTCAAGACAGAATTAAGGTGAGATAGGCACTTGGAGGCCCTGCCCTTGTCCTTTTTCCCTAGAGAACCCGGTTTCTAGCTCTCTACCTAACAAAGTCAATGTCTCAATTTTTGCATCTGTATAATGGACACAATAATGACCTGTCTTCATAGGAAGACTAAATGACATGCCTGGCAAACAAACCAAAACAAACAAAAAAAATGAGTAAATAAATTCTAGCTATTATCATCATTTTCATTGTTTTTATTATAACAAATAAGAATATACAAACAAAATTTGAAACAGGATGAACAACAGGGCTCTGCTTGGGTAGTAGGCTTACAGATAATTATTTTCTTTCTACTTCCTATGATGACACATCCTATGATGTTTATTTATTTTTTAAAAGAGCATTAAAATTTAAAACTTTATTAACTATAGATGGGCTATCTAGATGAAATTGCCTTCATGCCGAATGGCTTTGTGTTCCCTTTACAACTCTTCAATTTAAAATACTTGCACATCCCTAGAGGAACAGACAATTCTGAGAAATCACTTTCTGCAAGACACTGGGGCAAGAAGCCAGAGTCTTTACAATGCCAGGAAGTCAGCAGAAGCCTGCTCTGCTGGCCTGGACACAGTGACTCGTAGCTTCCTGTCAGTATCCTTAGGAATGACCAGGCTTCCTTGTGATTGGACTCTTGCCCAAGAAGATAATTTTCCATCAAAAAGAAAAAGAAAAAAACACTCTCCCCGATTCCCTCTCCTTTAGTGTTTTATTCCCCAACTCCAAGAAATGACACCATAAAAAGAGAATTCTCATTACCTGAGCAGTTAACATCTGAGCTCCTGAAGATTTCCAAGGTACCCAGGGAAGCAAAGTCATGATATCAAAAATAAAATATTCGTCTCCATTCAAACATCCCTCCCCAATTAATGCTTGTGTGCATCAAGTCCAGCTTTGTCTGGCAGTCTCTCTCTGATTTATCCAATTATAAAACTAAGATGCAATGTAAATTAATTGCTAAGTAAAATCTCAATTTTTGCAGAAGAGTCAGGATTTCATGAAGTCAGTGGAAGTGACGTTGCAGAACAGCTTATATCACATTCAGAACTGGTGATGAGTGAGGCTTTGGCAGATAAAGAATAAAACACTGGCAAGGATGGGGACATGTCAGTTCCAAAGGGAATGAAGCAGCTATCAAAGGATTAAGAGCGGCCCTTCAAAAAATTTATAAATCCCTTAATTAATTTTATAAATGTTACCTTTTGGAATACAGAATGTCAAATGGGAAGTAAAGGTTATCATTTTTAGCTATTAAAATTTTTTTACAAAAATTATATATAACCTCTCGAATGAGAAAATACAGTCTTTATCATTTCTAAGAATTATCTAACCATTTTAATTACATCCAGAATATAAAATAAAAATATTTTTGTAATTTCTTTTTGACTTGACATTCTTACTATGGCCTATCAGTTCCTTTGTGCTCTGGCCTGGAGACAGCTAAACTGGCCTCCCCGCTGTCATTATAGTGGATAAACCTGATCCTGCCCCAGGATTTTTGCCCTCTCTAGTCGCTTTGCTTGGAACACCACCTCCAAGACCCCCTCCCTAAATTAATCCTCCTATTGCGCTTGATTGTCTTCATAGGATCGGTCACTACTTTACATTCAATATTTACATGTCTATTTGTCTTATAATTGCCTCTACTATAATGTAAACTTTTTGAGAATGAAGATTTTGGGGTCTTACTCACTATGGTATCCCTTGGTAAGTACCCAATAAGTATTTGTGGAATAAAATTATCAAGTGAATATTTAGTTTCATTTTTTTCAAGACAATAGCTCATTCATCCCCCCCTTTTTTTGAGGCTAGAGTCTCACGTTTTGCCCTTGGTAGAGTGCCATGCGTCACAGTTCACAGCAACCTCTAACTCTTGCACTCAAGTGATCCTCTTGCCTCAGCCTCCCCAGTAGTTGGGACTACAGGTGCCCACCACAATGCCCCAGCTAGTTTTAGAGTTGGGGTCTTGCTCTTGCTCAGGCTGGTCTTGAAATCCTGAGCTCAGGCCATCCTCTGCTTTGGCCTCCCAGAGGGCTAAGGTTACAGGCATGAGCCACTGCACTTTTTTTTTTTTCCTATTTACTATGAAATGTTAGCTCCTGTTTAAGTGATTCATTTTAACTGAGGTTTTTCTGAGACAAGTTATCTTTGGGTAAGAAGGCTCTCCTGTGTTAAAAATCCCTTCCTTTGCTTTAATGAGATAACAGATTTCATGCTGCTATTCCAACCTGACTGATGATACTAGGTGCCCAGAACATTATTTTTTTCTGAGGTATGGTCCCAGTTCAGCCAGAAGGGGCACTGGGATGGACTGCACAGCAATATTTGATATGGGAGCGGACTGTAGGCATGTTAGTGGAATTACCAACTTAGAGTAGTCCATTAAAAAAATTTTTTTTTCCTTGGGAAAAATTATATTTCATCACTAAAATATAAATGTGACTTAATTTTAAGACAACAAAATACGTCCTTGCTATTGATGTGTCTATAGGAACCTCAGGAATTATCTGGTCTAATTCTTTTTTTAGTACCTAAAATTCTAGGATAATCTCTAACTGCCACTTGCAATCGTCAAAAGTCAGAGATTCATACTTTATATAACTCCTGATTGGATCCTCCAGATCCTGCGGGGGAGGAGGGACACAAAACTTTTACTTGAACCCTCCCCTGCCTCTAGGTATCTGTGGCTTTCGTGCCCTCTCAGAATTAATCTATTCCATCTTGTCATGTCCCAACCAAATATTCCCACTTCCCTTGGGAGATGCTCATCTGACATGACTTTGAATCCCTTCAGCATCCTGGGTAGCACTGGATAAAGTGTAGGAGTGTTCTCCTGAAGTTCAGCCCTGCATGGGGCTGGTTACTTCAGGGATGGTCTGTTCAGTGATGAGTGAAGTGGGATTCCTGCTTCTTCCTTCTGCTTAACATTATACTCTCGCATGTGGCCCAAGATCAGTTCAAGTGGTTTAGGCGGTGACATCCTACCACCAACTCAGATTATTGAAGTCAGTTGATCCTTCAGAACCACATTTGTGCCATCCAGAGGGAAAGCAATTGGTCTGTGGAACCCAAGCAACTTTGCATATATTCCTCTGAAATTCTATGTTGTGTGATCTGATATTTAATACTGTTAAATCCAACTTTTCAAGTCTTTTAGAAGATACATTTTGGCAATTGTATACATTGGCTAAGCCTCCCAAGCTGTCCTTCCAAAAAGTTGTAGCATATAAGAAATACACTTTCAGGTGGTGCCTGTGGCTCAAAGGAGTAGGACGCCAGCCCCATGTGCTGGGGATGGTGGGTTCAAACCCAGCCCTGGCCAAAAAAAAAAGAAGAAGAAGAAGAAGAAATACACTTTCATTCAATTTGTAATGTTTTCTTGTTTATAGATATCAAGAAAGTATGTTCAATAATTATTTAATATATTAGAATTAGAATACTTTTCAAGTGTAGGGGTGGTAGGTGGGAATAAATGATATAAAAGAGTTTAGACCTAATATTTGAGGTGCTGTAAGGTAAGAGATAGCAAATTGGGGGCCTCAGGGTTACAGGTGGCACCATGAAGGCACTGGTCCTTGGAAGGTGGGAGTGGCATTCTCTCTTCTTCAGCACCCTCTTCCTCCCAGCAAAGTGGCCAAAAAGAAGCCACAGTTAAGCATAGATAGCAATTGAATGAGTCATCTGGTTGAAGAATGATGGTTTCACACTTCCTTGGGTACAACACGCTGGGCCTCACTCAGCAAAACCTCCCCTGGTCTATGAAGGAGAAAGTGTATTTTCTCCCCCAGATTCCTCCTACACCTTCAAAGAGAAGTTTTTTAGTTTTTTGGGTTTTTTTCTCCTTCCATGGTTCCATTTGACTTTTCCTCTGTTTTTAAATCTTGATAGCAACCTCATTCTTTACACATGCTGTCTGAGCTCTGGGCCAGGTAACTCTGCCCGTGTTTTTACTGGTAATCTCCTTACATACAAGGCTTTGTCTTGCTCTCTTTAAGATTCCCAACCAGGGATGTTATTCTGGCTATCTATTGTTTCAATAGCTATTGGCTTAATTGCTCATGGATTTGAGGGTCTAGAATTCTGGGAGAGTTCGGCTGTGCAATTCCTCTCTGACCCATGTAGTGTGAGTTGGGGCAGCTGGAACCAGAAGACCATCTCCCAAGATGGCTTCCTCACTCACGTAGCAAGTAACTCAATGCTTGCTGGCTTCTCTCTCCACATGGCATCTCTTTCCTCAGGGCCTCTCTTGTGCTTTGAACTTCTCATAGCATTTAATCTGACGTAGCCACTGATGTCCAACAGACTAAGGCAGATGCTGCTGGTCTACTTAGGGGCATGGCCTAAAACTGGCATCATGTCACCTCTGTTGCTCCATTGGTCAAAGTAGACAGATGTCAGCCCAGATTCAAGGGCAAATAATAGACCACACTTCCTGATGAGAAGAGTGTCAAAGAATTTGTTACTATGTTTAATATGCCACAATCATTACAATGATGCATCTAAGAATAATTATTGTTATTATATACTTATTTCAGTGGGCTATTAATTTATACTTTTGGGTTGCCAATGTATACAGACATGTGTCGATTAACAATAGGGATGTGTTCTGAGAAATATATCATTAGGTTATTTTATTGTTGTATGAACATCATAGAGTATGGTCATATAACCTAGATCAGCTCGTATAAACCATAGCCTGCTCCACACCTACACTATGTGGTATAGACTATTGCTTCCAGGCTATCCCCTGCACAACACATTACTATGCTGAAATCTGGAGACAATTGTGATACAATGGTAAGTTTTTACACATCTAAACATAGAAAAAAATACTGTAAAATTATGATATTAAAAATAAAAAAAAGTGGTATACTTGTACAGGGAACTTACCGTGACTAGAGCTTACAGAACTAGAAGTTGCCCTGGGTGAGTCAGCGAGTGAGTGGTAAGTGAGTGTGAAGGCCTAGAACATTAGATTACTTTATAAACACTGCACACTTAGACCATGCTAAACTTATTACACATGTTTTCTTTCTTTAGTAATAAATTAACCTTAACTTATTGCAACCTTCTTTACTTCTTCCAGTTTTTAACTTTGGACTCTTTTGTACTTGCCCTTAGCTTGAAACACAAACACATTGTAGAGTTGTACACAAATATTTTATCATATATATTCTTATTCTTTAAGCTTTTTATTATTAAACTTCTAAAAGCTTTTTTTATCCATTTTGGTGAAAAACTAAAACACAAATGCCCAGAATAGCCTCAGCCTACAGAAGGTCAAGATCATCAATATCACTTCCCTCTCCCTGTCTTATCCCACTGGAAGGTCTTCGGGGCAAAAACATGCACCGGACCTAACTTTAGCTAAGTATAACTTGGAGTTATTGTTCAAACATGATTTGTGGAGCTTGTTAGTCCACATGTGTGAGCTCTCTTGGGAAAGAGCTCAGGGAAGGAGAAGGAGAGAAAGGCAAAGCATTTCCTACCATAACAATACTGTCTTTGTCTCTTATGATAACAATACCTTCTGGAATACCTCCTGAAGGACCTGCCCAAGGCTGTTTTGCACTTTTGTTTTGTTTTATAAGAAGAGAACACTTTAAAATAATGACAAGTATGGTAAGTACATAAATCAGTAGCACAGTCATTTATCTTCATCATCAAGTTATTATGTATGGTACATAATTGTATGTGCTATACTTTTATACAACCTGCAGCACATTAGGCTCATTCATACCAGCATCGCCACAAACACGTGAGGGGTGTGTTGCTCCACATCACTAGGTGATAGAAATTTTTCACCTCCATTATAATCTTTTTTTTTTTTTCCCTGCAGTTTTTGGCCGGGGCCGGATATTGAACCCACCACCTCTGATATATGGGGCTGGCACCCTATTCCTTGAGCCACAGGCGCCACCCTAACGCCCTTAGCTCCATTATAATCTTATGGAACAACTGTTGGATATATGGTCCATCCTTGACTGAAACACTGTTATGCATATGACTGTGTACTGTATACCTTAATATGCACATAGGTACAACTGGATAAGCGGATGGAAAAAACAGCTATGAAGAGGAGAGGCAGAATTTCTGGTATTCCCAAGGATCAAAAATTTAGTTAATTCAAGCAATAGTCCTTAACAGTGTTGTTTCTACACCCTGACATGCTGTAAGGAGTACTGCAATTTACAATTCATTCATCAAATATTGGCGTTTGTGAATTATTTAATTTCTAAATAATAAATTGGAGAAGATCCACATTTTCCCCTCCAGTAGCATCCCTCTTCCTCATATGCATTCCCGACTATTCTTCAGTGGGTATGAAAGGGTGGGGTGGCTGCGGCTCTTCCACTGGGAACTGCTCATAATTCTGGCACACTGAGGAGAACGTTCCCCGCCCCAGCCATCATCCATCTTGTATGACTTGGAGAAGGAAAAAAAAAAAATTAAGAACTCAGAGCTTAAAGCATATTGCCAATGAAGCCAGTGTCAGCAAGCTGGATAAAAGCTGCACACAACTCAAATGTGAAGCAATTTTAAAGTTTGTTTTGCTTGGTAGCAAAAGAGAAAAATCTTACAGTGCCATTCTCCCTTCTCTCTTCTGCCTTGTCCTTCTCTTTTCTGTCTTTCTCCTTCCCTGACCTCTTTCCCAAGCAGACTTAGAGATAGGGATGAACAAGACAGTAAAAAATCTATCATCTACCAATCGTGCTGGAAAAATAACTCAGTCATACTTTGCTAAGGTTAGAGCAGGAATATTGTTTCCTAATACTGAAAACAGTAGATGTAGTCATACTTCTAAAAGCATAATACCTCACTCCACAACTATTTCTAATGACTAAGTGTATATCAGTACAAAATAAAATTTGCCCTTAATACCTCCTTGAGACAATGCGTTGGCTCTGTCTCCTGTGGACCTTGTGAGCTGCTCGTCACTCGTAGGCAGTTTACCCACGCCCGGAGAAAGCAGCGTTCCCCTGGGCCCTGGAGCAGTCAGGGCAGCTGCCTTTCTATATTTGGCATCAATCCCTCAGCGCAGGATTCAACTCAGATCACTGCTGGGCCTGTTGTAATTGGGCTTGACTTTGCACAGCAACCAACCAACTTCTACTTAATGATCTTCAAGAAATCATTAAAAATCCATGTGTAACACTGTGACTTTCAACTGAATAGTAAATATCAGGTCCTAGAACAAGTAGGACATGAATAACTGCCACAAAACTGATCAGAAATGGTCAATCTAGGTGGTAAAAACAGGATGTCCAGAATCAACACGTGAGGAAATACAGCAATACATTTTCACATGTGCATCACCTCATAAGTAAAATGCTGAAAGGTTAAAAGCCCAGAAAGTAGCATAATATAAGGAAAAATATGCAAGACGGGGAGTTCTGGGACCTAGAAACCGCCTCCATAGCACACTTGACCTCTCAGGTTGAGGCAGCTAAACTGAATTATCTTTAGTGGCTTGACCAGCTTCAAAATTCCATAGTTCTGTAATTCTTGGGAAATGTAAAAATAAAGTCACATGGACCATTCAGATAAGGAAGGAAGGGAGAGAAAGAAGGAAATAAGAGAACAGAAAAACTAGTGGGAGAAGGCTTTGAAGTTAAACTCTGTATAGGTGTATAGATAATGATGACATCTATACAATAAACGTCCTAATGAATGTAGTAGAGATCTGGCCAACGATTACAAATTTGAATCAATGGTCTCACAATACTATTCAACATTGATTGGCTCATTAAATAGAATGTTAGTTTAGGGGTCTAAGAGGATTCAATAACCTAATCAAAAATGTATTCTATTTTTGGAAATAGAACAAGAGTATTTCAGTACTGTTTGCCTCAGTTTCCCACTGAGTGACTTGAGTTTCTGCAATATTATGGGTAAATTGGCCTCTACAGGCCACCTTAGGCATGTGTGACTCTCCACGCATCAATCTGTTTCTATTTGAACAAGCTAAAGGGACTAAGATACAGCCCCCTCCACTATAGGCATTGAAGGTATGAGAGTAGAAGTGAAGGAAGGGAAGATTTTGGAGGCTACCAGGGTCAGAAGAAAAGAACTGATATTGAGAGGAATCAAAGAATAAGAGGCAAAGTATGTGTGGTTATTAAGAGGTAATGGGGCTATCTGGATTTCCAGTCAGGCCCTAGTATTCTCCAAAGTGCCCGACTCTCATGTTGTTTCCTATAGCAAAGAGCCATTATCTTACCTACTTGCTATGCACCTTCTTTCTACTGTCATGAGAAATGACTCAGTGGGAAAGGATTCACTTCACACTCTCTAGGCCTGGCAATGACCTTGGCCCACTGATGGGTTCCGTGCACATGTGATGGGTGTTGGGGACTGGGGTCTGCCTCATACCATTCATGAGTGGGTGAGGAGACCCTGTTGTGCTGTATGTTGTTAAGAATCGGGATGGGGGCTCGG
>CAUYQV010037242.1:0-15096 GCA_963574575.1 Galagoides demidoff
ACCAGTAAATTTTTATTGGCTAAAAAAATTTCAATCCAAGATTTTTATTAAGTTGTAAATGAGGAAGTTAAAAATAGGTAAAGGAAAATGTTTTAACACTTTAAGCTTCCACTTATGACGAGTGTGAAAAAAAGAAATTAACTGCTTTGAATCCCAATTACAACAGAATCTTCTTTTACTGCTACTGCTGTTGGGTATAAGGTATTTTTAAGATAAAAATTCTACAGTAGGTTTTTACTATTTAAATCGGACTGAACATATCATAATTTCTTGTGCCACAGACAAGATGGGGAGAGTACAAAGGAAAAGATTCTGCAATTCTTGGGAGTAAAGTACTGGTGTAGTAAATATTTAACAAAAACTGTTGAACTGTTGAGTATACACATTATCATCTTACACACAGAAATTTATCTAGCAGTACAGAAAGAAAACATTATCAGGATTAAAAACAGTCCTATAGGAGAAACTCAGGACAGAAATCAAATTTTACTTGCTTTCCTACAAATTTTCAGTTTATTAATTCAAGAGAAATTCTATTGAGAATATTGGGCTGATAACCTAGTTCACCAACCCACCTAAGTAAGCTACCCTGTATCATACGCGTAGGAAGAATGGTAGCAAATTTTCCCCCATCTCTGCAGGCACTGCCATCTAGTGGCAACTTTTCGCCAGTAACCTACAAGGCTATTGCCCCAGCTCTGGTAACAAATAATAGACACTGATGGTTTATCAAAAGATCATTTTGTCAAATAAGCAAATGCAAATCCTATGAAAACTCCATGCCACCAACATACTGAATGGCTTTTCCTCAAAAGTTAAAAAAAAAATACTCATGTGTAACCCTAACTGTACCTTGCAGTGAATCTCCTTAAGTTATAAATAAAACTAATAACATTTATAACATTCATCTTAAATTTATTAACAGAACAGAAACTAAAGATCAGGAACATATTTCCTTGAGGTACAGCTTTTTGGATATTACTGGATGTGGTCAAAGATAATAGGAATACAAAACTGTTACCACCTGTGGTTCCCTGTTAAAGGTATATAGATAGGTTAAGGAACTTCCCAAACTTTTTAAAGTCATGGTGCACACAGAAAATAATGGTGTCTGAATATACATCAGTTAAAAATGCCAAAAGACTGCTCTTGGCTGGACCCAAGGGCTGAAGAGATCAAAGTTTTGTTCACTATTGATGAGAACCTCTGAACCAGCCAAATTTATGAAAGTCACAATTATAAATTCCTTAGAGTTCTTAAAATTCCAGAATTAAGATCACATAAATTACCTTGGTCTTTTACATGTCAATATTCAGGAAAGGGGTTCTCTCTCTTACTTAACATTCTTCCAGAGATGTGAGACCCTGGTCCAGGCAAACAATGAACCCTGTGTCTTAAGTCAAACCAACATGGCAGGGTCAAGATGACCTCTCTGGCCACCCAGGGCCAAAGCCATACGGCTGAACAGTATGTGAATTAACCCTGTAGGACAACTCTCATATGCCTGCGCACTATTTTTAGGTTACTACTTTGGCTTTCTTTCTTCTTTATGGGGGTGGGGGAAGAACCTTTCCACAAATTTCTCTGCCCCAAGTTGGGGAAATCGTGTTTTAAACTTTGTGTTATTTGAAATCACAAATTCAGAGACTTGTAAACATAAACCTTCTGTTCAATCCCCTGGAAAGATTTCATTCTGATATTTGTGGCTCAAAAAAGTTATAATCCTATGGTTGGAACACAGAGAACCAGTTAATAACTCCTTGCTACTATTTTAAATAACAGCTCAGCCCGGGTTACTGTGACCTCTGACAGATCAAGGAAACAAGTTATTTTCTCCTCTTGTGATTATAGCACATTGCAAGACACGTTTTGCCTTTTAATAATAAATGTCCTAGGTACTCTGAGTTTCCCTTTCAATTCACTTAATATCAATAATCTATTATATCAAAAAGAGCCAATAAACAAATACTGAATTACATTCTGCTGGGTTTTTAAACTCTCAAACTCCAGGTTATAAAAATACTTGTGTCTCCCATCCTGACCACCATTCCACTTTTCCACAGGCCACGCACAGACAGAAAGCCCGGGGGCGAGGCTGACATGCTCTACTTGGAGCCAGTGGACAGGAGGGCAATGAGTCCTGATGAAGCACTTATGGACAAAATGTAGTTCCTGTAGGAATTTAACGTTAAGGAAACATTAAGAGCCCAAAGTCAGTTTTTCAACAAAATAAAGCCCATCTATTTGGAATTTCTGTTTTCTTCCTGATACATGGTATAATCATAATACTATGAAGCCCAGTTGAATACAAACACAATTTGTCGAACCCAAGACCATGAAGAATGAAAAATATTCACAGGAAATGTGTTCCAATTTTAAAAATAAAATACTTAAGACAGAGACTAGAGCCCATGATCATAAAGAACACATGAATTCCATGTAACCTTCATGAGAGGAGCTAATCAAAGAACATGGGGAGAGACTCGATTTCCTTTTTCACAAAGTTTTTCTGCAACTGGTTGGTAACAAGAAGGTTCTCAAAAGCTGCAGCTACTTCAAGCATCAGAACTGTGCCATTTTTAGCCAACCATTCCCGTATTCTCAGAAGATACAAATTTGAGGGTGTCTCATGTTTTATTACATCATAACCTCCAACTGTTAAAAGTTTGGCTGTACATTCTTGGATAACACTTTTAATAAATTAACACCTTAATAGGAGAAGAAAGATTCTTGCTCAAAAGCTCAATTTGAAAGCAGCCTGAAATACTGGTAAGGTACCGCGGTACCTGTTTAACTGAACTGGCCACCTACCCTATTCCAAGCCCAAAAACAACAGTAGAAATAGGGTTTATTCCAAAAACTATCACAGGCAAGTTTACTTTGGCTCTCTGGAGCCTTTTTTTAGTAGGCAAGCATACATAATCATATATATAAGACTACTTTGAAATACTTGTTATTTATTATAAAGTCACAATGCATAAACTTAAAAGAACTTTAAATCAAACCAAAAGTTATTTTAAATGTCCAGAAACTTGCCTAAAGTCAGTGCTATTTAATAGACTGATGCTCAGAGCAATTTTTCTTTCTACTAAAATACCCAGACAAATTGAAATGGAAACTAACCAGTGTTTCTAGACTTCTAAAAAAGATGATCAACCTTGAAAAGGATACACTGTGGGGTTGAAGTTCTTCAGTATAAAGAAGGAAGCAACAATGACCAAGACCAGAAACAGAGTGTTGTTATAGAAGATGGAAAATGTGGTCGCTTCATAGTCGGCAACTTCATTCTTCTTCCACAAGATTCTAGAGACACAGAAACAAGTCAAACAAATTTATAAATAGGATTTAAAACTTTAAGTACCATCTGACACTAGATCATTATGGCAAGTTTTTCCTTAAGTGTTCTAAGGTGAGAATGTGTTTTTAATATTAACTTTAGTCAGGATGGTCCCTTTCCTTCCACTAAAAAAAATATGTCACTCTCGTTACTGCTACTGAAGAAAACAGTTGCTGTTTAAGTTACCGTTTTTCCCAGGCAGCCAGGGCTAGGGAGGAATGGGCTGATTAATTGTGTGCAACTGGCACAGTTTCATCAGCAGCTCCAACAAGTGACCCTCTTCTGAGCCCTCACCTAAAATGCCAAGGTGATGGTCAGCAGCGTGATGGAGGTTCCTGGGCAGCACTCTGGATTTGAGGCTCTCTACAGCCTGTCATAACATCACACCTTAAGAACACAATCCCCACGACAGATACCAGCAGTGGTCTCACAGAAGCAGACGCCTGTCGGCCATTTTTATTTAAAACAAAAAATGTGCTTCATCATGAGAAGAACTTTTTTAACATTTTGTAAAACCCCTTTACTTTGTATTTGTTCTATTTTACTGGCTCTGAAATTCTGTCTTAATTTACTGATATGTTATCAATCTTTTATACAGGAAAAAGAAGTTCCAGGGTGCCTGTGAATAAGGGAGCTTTTATTCCTCCTGGTTAATTAACTTTGTAAAGCAGTTTTTAAAAGGGTAGGTTGTGACCCATTAGTGGGACTTGAACTCAATCAAGTGGATCAAATGTCCAGGGAGATTAACTGAGTGGGTTGAGACCAGCGTATTTTTCACATAAATAGGAAAGAATAGAAAAACATCAAGAGTGTATCACACACAGGAGGATAAATACTGGTTTGTGAAACATTTTCATGGGCACATGTATGAATATATTTGGTCAAAAGGTAAAAATATATTTTTCTTACCGTGGGCTATTATCAAAAAAAAAAGGTTGAAAGACTCTACTGTAGATACTCTGTCCCCAGAAAGATAGCTTTACTCTGGATGCAGATGACACTCCCTCCCCCCAATCTCAAGGACAACCTATGAGTAATGTTATTGGTGATTGACACATTTTATTCACCAAATGTTCTAATCCAAAGTCAACAAGCTTGGCTGTAAAGGAGCTAAATGAGCATTTTGAATTTGGGTAACTATGATGCATGCCCCAGTTTAAGAAACGCCATTCTAATAAACACAGTAATTCAAAACAAAGACTTTTCTTTAAGTGAGCTAGATTCCCTAACCTAAATCACTGTGTAAAAATGTGCAATCAGAAAGCTATGCAGCCAGACCTCATTAAACCTGCCCTGAAAAAAGGCCTTCATTGTCATAATTTTACTACTGCGTCTTTAGTTTTATAAAGAACCCATAGGAGATAATCATTTCAATAATGTGTTGGTGCCTTTCCCAAACCACTGTTGAAGACATTGTTCATTAGGTTACTTAGTGTCCCTCAAATAAGGATCCACTTGATAAAGTCTTTCCAAGACTCTGTGCCAGGAAAGTTTCTTTTCAGAAGGACTTGCACACGGCTTTTCTTAGACAACGAAAGCTATGTGACCTGGCACTGGGAAGCTCAGAACAACTTTGGGGTTCAAATGCTGTAACTAACTCTAAAATCCTTGTTCATTTACCTTTTCTTCTTTTAGAAATAGTTTCTGGTCTTTTAAAATTGTACGGTTTAGGCTCAGCACCCATAGCACAGTTTACGGGCACCAGGCACATACACCTAGGCTGGCAGGTTCAAACCCAGCCTGGGCCTACCAAACAACAGTGACAACTACAACCAAAAAAAAACAGCCAGGCGCTGTGGCAGGTGCCTGTAGTCCTAGCTACTTGGGAGGCCGAGGCAAGAGAATTGCTTAAAGCCCAGGAGTTTGAGGTTGCTGTGAGCTATGACGCCACAGCACTCTACCAAGGGTGACATAATGAGACTCTGTCTAAAAAAAAAAAAAGTACTGTTTATTTTACATGCATGAGAAAATTGTATTAAAAATAATAAACAGAAGCACTTTAATGTTGCAAGTTTCCACTAAGTCTTTCTGGAGCAAAGCAGGGGTAAAAATTCCTTTCCACCAAGCAGCGTTAGCTTTCTAAACTAAAATTAAAAACCCATGAAAATCACTGGACTCATGACTCTAAAACTATAGGGCATCTCTTCAGCACAAGTTCACTCAATCATTCAGAACTTCTGCAACGCAGATGTTAAATTGTCTAACAAGCCATCTAAAAGGAGCTGACAGGAAAAAATGGGAGTAGGGACTAACAAATGTGGCAGAGAATTGGGAAAAAGAAGAGGAATCCAGTTCTTTTCTTTTTCCCAACAGATGCAGATCCCCAAGTACTTGGGAAGCGCACAACAGAAATATCACCACACAGGCAGCTAACACACCACACGCCCTAAAGGCTTCAGACCCAGAGGGTTAGTAAACTCAAGGCTGCACAGCCAACAACAGTTTTGCAAAGCTAGTGCTGGGCAAAGCTAGTGCTGGGCGAAGCTCCACTGCCTCCTGAATCCCGCAGAGCAATTACAGGTCCACGCTGTCGAGTCAGACCCTGCCTGTGTTCTCATCAAGGACCCGTAAGCCAGGTACCCAAGCTTTCTGAACCTTAGTCTCCTCCTGCGTAGACAGGCTTACCTACCCCATAAGGCCCTTTAGAGGAATCAATCCAATATTGTTTAGCTCAAAGAATCTAGTAATAAAAATTCCCAAAGTCAGCTGTTACCATTCCTATTACTACAACTTCTATACTTCTAAAATTTACCTCAATTTCAATATCCACATTGTCCAATCTTTCTCCACAGTACCCTCTTTTTATTTTATTATCACAAACACTTCAAATAAGGTGTCAAACCTTTCATCTTTTTCCTTCCGAGACATCTTTCTATTATCAGCTTCAGAAAGTTTTCGGGTCACTTCTTTGGAAACAGCATCCTCCCTCTTCTGTGCTACTCTGGAAGGAAAAGAAAAAAAGTTTCCACATGCTACGGAGTAAACATCACACTCGCTCAGAAACACTCTGTACTCAGATTCTGTTTAGCAACTGAATACTTTACCTTTCAAGAAAATAAGCTGGACAAAAAGTTCCAACTTAATTACTATACTCAGCAAAAGAGAATTGTTCGGGAAACTTCCAAGATGTGGTTTATTAGTTATGTGTTTTTACTTCTTCTTAAAAGGGAGAATTTCCCAATGTTTAGGGATTTAACATGACTATATACAAGTCAAACACTATTATCGTAATTTAGTTATAAATAACCACGTTTTGTTTTACCCTATAATTTAACTGTTCAACAAATAAATTTCAAAAGGCATTAGCAAATAATTAATGACTTTGATTCAAGTAAATAACAGGAAAGAAAACTGGGCTTATTAAACAAAAAGGAAATAACTGAAATATCTTAAAATAGTGCTTTTAACTCCACTCCAAAGGACAATTTCACTATAAAGTAATAATATTACACAGTCACAGACTGACCACACCACTTTGTTTAATTGAGCATTGGTTTATGGGTTGCATCAAAAGTTAATATGGAATCAGTCAGAAGAGTTTAAAAATATTACTTGAGAATCACACTGAAATATTCAGTGAAAGTCAGATGAAGAAAAAACCTAAATTTATACTCATCAAGAGAATATCTACAAATATATTTTATCAGATGGGGAAGCTAGTGAAAGAAGATAAAATTTAAACTATGACGTAATAAAAAAAGACTCACATACACCATGACAGTTAAATCAACATGTATATTTTTCATAATGCAGGAGAAACTGGTTAGCCACAGATTAAAAAGCAGTTAACTGACCACAAGCAAAATTTAACAAATTACCTACACAGTCCCACCACGGCAGCACTCAACACATATCCCAAAAGGATGCTGAGCATGAGATAGAACCTGTCCACTGCATGTGAACACAGCCAATCCCTCATTACTATGCTGTATTTAGATCTAGTCAGTGTACAAAGAAAACTGAAGAAATCTGTATGAATTCTAGGAAAGAAAGCCCAGTATCATTCAAGGCAGTAGTTTTCAATCTTTCTTTAACCACGAGAGCTTCTGGGATACAAGTTAAACACAAAAATAGCTGATTTCACCTATGTTTCTATCACTAGCTCTCTTAATCAAGAACTGAGTAAGAATGGACATTTTTAAAAAGAAAACTAATATAGTTTTTAAAGGCTTACAAAGTTACTTTTTTACTTTGTTACCCCTACAGAAACTGATAACTAGAAGGAAGAAAACTAGTTGCTCTTAAATTAAAAAAAAATAATAAGAGGAAATGACAAAGGGGCAGACAGCTATCTTTTTAAGAAATAGTTTAGGACACTACAGTGTACTTTTTACTCCAAAGATCCAAATTCACTTGATTCATTTTGACATGCAGAAACCATCTTTTCAGATGCTTTCTTTATTCTTGAGGCACTAGGCTTCAAAGGGTGAGAGTCTTTCTTCTGAACCTCTCAAACAGACAGGCACTAAGTAATTAAACACTAAGTGTTTTCTTGAACTTAACATCAGACAACTTTTTCTACAAAAGATCAACTACAAAGAAATGAACATGGTTTACAGCTGCAAACTGTCTTAGCTGAATATAAAAAATAAACATATTCCTCCCTGCCCCCAGTCACGCTGTTAGGACACAAGAATAAACTACTGTATTTTCAAAAGGGTTGGTTATCTTTATACATCTTCAGGACAAACAATCACCTAACTGTCCATAGGATAAATCTTCCCCCAAAACACTAAACCAGATAACTAATTAATTCCTCTTCTAGGTCTAGAATTTTATGCTTACCTACCAGAGGCCTAACAACCTTACCAAAGGTTTACCACAACTCAAGAAGCCCTGCCCTCTATCTTAGGGCTCTTAGAAAATAAACATCACTCAGCGCTAAATGCTCCAAAATTGGACTGAGGTCACTCTAGTGACCTAGCACCTAGACACCTGAGATAACCCACAAAAATCAACTATATTTTTCTTCTTTTATATCAGTGTATCAGAACTTTTACAGAATAAAAAAAAAAAAACTACTTTAAACAACCACATTTTTGTACATACTGTTTAAATTTACAAAATTTACAAAAATTCCTAAGAGCTCTCTTACCCTCGACCTCTCCAACCATGCGCATACATATTTATTATGTGCCAGACACTATGCTTAACACGTCACAGGCATGATCATATTTAAACCTCACCACCTTCTGAAGAACTACTGGTATCTCTATTTTATAACTCAGGAATCCGAGGTTGACAGAGGTAAAATAAATGCTATTTCTGACATAAGTAAAAAAACAAGGCCAAACACTTAGGAGTAGCAGAACTGGAATCTAGACGGTCAACTGCAAAGCCATCTTCCTTCTACTATCAAACCTATCTGCATCTTGCTGTGTCTCTGAGCCTCAACTGTCTTGCAAATCTGTAGGAGTTTCCCTATCAGTAAGTAGCAATATTTAAAATTAAAACAAAACTATAACTAAATAAAAGAAATTCTACTCTGAGAATCTTAAGCCAGTAAGTCATTGAAATTTTACTGAATATACCATTAACTATTATAAAGGTAAAATAAATACATAGTATGGCAGTTGCCCTCAAGAAGCATAAAGTAGAAATGAGACAGTAAATGACTTTGATTTGATGATTTTGATATCAAGGAGGTAACTTTGGTTTGAGGATGATTTTGATTCAAAACATGAATAGCTAGTATCAAAGGGACTGAGTTCCAAGGTGATCCCAATGGGTCATGCAAGATCCCCACTTCTCTGTCCACAGATGGCCATGTCTCCAAGAAACACAGTTTAGAAAAGCAGAGGCCAAAATGGGCTAAAGCCTAGAAAGGCGATTGGTACAGGAGTGATTTTCAACCAGTGTGCTGTGAGAAGATCTTTGGTGTGCCACAAAAATGTTTAAAGATCATTATTTTCAAAAGAAATTCAAAGCAAAGTATATTCTTTTTTATTCTTTACTTTTTTTTGTTTTTGATCAACATAATTTAAGTGTGCCACAGAAGTTTAACTATAGGTTCAAGAGTGCAATGAGATAAAAAAGATTGAAAAGCCCCTCTGTGGTAGAGAGGCTGCTAAGCAGAAAGATGACAAAGATGACCCAATTACTCTGCTGGTCTATCACAACTGCAGCCACAATACCTGAGGTCCTATGTGGAATGACAATGGGGAAACTGCCATGGACACTTCCAGCCACTGAGATCCATGGCCACTCCTGTTAACTGAGATTATCTCAATAGGTTTCTTTTCCTCATTTCCATAAATAGTCTAACGCAGGAAACAAAGCTCAAAAAAGCAAAAGAATGATCAAAGTTGGGAAGATTTTTCAGGAAAAGATTCCTAGAAGTCTCAAAACAACAGATATGTAAGAATGGGATGGGAGGAAAATAATCCTAGATGGAGGAGGGTACGTTCAAAGGATGACATAAAGGCCGAGTCAGAAAAGCTAAGGCCCAAATCTAAAGGTGAGTACAGACTCAAGGAAAGCAGACGACTTCCATTCCAAAGGTCTAAAAGAATTTAGCTTTAATGCCTTTTAAGATGGCCATGATGTGCAAAGAGAATGATATGGTAAAATGATGCCAGATTATGAAGAATACAGACTCTTCATCCCATAAAACAAAGACAATATTTCTTATATGGAAGACTGTAAGGATTACATAGAGTAACGTGCTTTAAAAAGGACATGGCAAGGCAGGCCTTCAACTTTTGTTTTAAGAGACCAGATGGAAATTGCTACAATAATCCAAATAAAAACGGTGTCTGAACTAAAGTGGGAATTATGGAAATGAAAAGATGATTAAGGTACAAAGTACACTGGCACTTCGAGTCTCGATATAATTCTGACCATTTTTAAGAAATTGCTTCCAAAAAATATAGCACCTAGAAGACCCACTAAGAAAGCAGAGAAATATCCTGTTATCTCTGATCAAGTATCAAACTATTCATGAAAACAACTTCAAAGGGTGCCTCTTCTAGTCAAATAATTTATACCTATTTCCAGTGAAAATCATGACACTCAGAAATAAGTGTTATATCATCTTTCCTAAGTCTAGACTTCCCCACATTTTAACCCTGAGAAAACTGGAGTATATAATTACTTTTGAATAATGTATAAATTCATTGTAATGAGGCTTGGATCTTCTTCTCCAAAAACTTTTGTTAAAATAATTATATATTTTATAACACACGTGATCTTAAAATAGAGTAAATATGGTTATCTTTTACATTTTATACACCTGTAGGAAAAAATTAGCATTGAAAGTATCAAATTTTAAAAAGACCATATCTTTCACTTTCAAAAATATTACATGAAGAGCCCAAGACAATTCTCTTCAGAAAGAATTCCATTTGTTTTTTTTTATTACATCATAACTGTATACATTAATGTATTTATGGGGTACAATGTGCTGGTTTTATATATAATTTGGAATGCTTACATAAAACTGGTTAACATAGCTTTCACCTCAATTACTGTGTTAAGACATTTATACTCTACACTTAATAAATTTGACACGTACCCTTTCAATATGCACCATAGGTGTGGTAAGAATTCCATCTGACTTCTGAAATGCTAATTTACTTGCTGGGGTTGTTTTTCTGATGAACCTCTCATTAACTTAAGGCTACAGTTAATTATTCTAATTCTGCCCTGAAAATCTACTTCCATGGTAATGTGTCAGACTGATTACTGTCTCTGCTTCAGTTAACAATTCTTCCTAGTACCCTTGTGCCTTCCCCTCCTCAACTATACACACACACACACACACACACACACACACACACCCCACACACAGATCTCAAATTAATGCTTATTGAAACCAACACACATACAAACGATTTTTAAGAAAAGATCCCATTATACAAAAATGCAATAGAAAAATATACTTACTTGTGCTTGAGAATAAATTTTACATTCTTGTATGCAAAGGCTACCAGGTATGTGCTTACTAGGGTCATCACACTATACAGAACAGCAGACTGAATAAGATCCATATGCCATATTCGCCAATATAACCCTGAATTAAGGGGGAAGGGTACAGAAAGAAACAAAACATTACTGCTCCATAACCAAAGCCTGGTGAAAGATAGCTGGGGTCAGGGAAACCAATACGGTATCTGAGGATTGTCAGAGATGAGACAGCCAGTAACAAGTTACACTCTCAAGCTTTCCCAATTCAGAAAAATTGAAAACATAACCTTCCTCTTAGTCCAGATGAGATCCCGCTTCTTCTAAAATAAGAACAGGCTCAAGAAAATCACAATTCAGACTTCAAATTTCATTCATCAGGGTAGCATTATGGTAAATATATGTCATTCCAAAACAGCCACGTGCAGTAGTCCCAAACTACGGTTTACTTGCTGACGTGGCTGCTAGCTGAAATCAAGGCAGTGCTCTGTCGAGTCAGTGAGCCAGAGAGCTGCACACCGGGTTTTGTAAGGACAAAAGAGAAAACACATTTGGATTTCACTGCCCCAAAGAACGAAGCAGCGTGAAAGACACGAGATTCAAATTTAGGAACCCTGGGCTCTAAAAATGACCCTGGGTAGGTGTGCAGTTTCCCACCCAGGTCAGAGTTCTAGAATGGGTCTCGCAGATTATTAAAACGTCTAAGGTAGACTGCTCACTTTAACGTAATGAGATTCAACCTCTCTCATTTTAGGGAAATGATACCCAACCGTGTGAGGCAGTCCACGTGAAGATACATCACTAATCCAGTGGGTGACCTGGCGACTCACTCTCCTAATTCATTAATTTCTCCCCAAGATAATGATGTAAGTTTAAGACTTCATAACCATGAACAACGTTTGTATTGAAAAGGACAGCGGGAAGGAAACACGCTAGGGCTAACACAAGTACCTAACTCGAGTGTGTTTTAAATACAGATTCGGGCCGCCAGCCCTGCACTTGCGACTCTCAATCTCCGGGGGCTGGGGCTCAGAAACGTCCGTACTTTTAAAACGCTCCACAAGTCACTTCCCCGAGAAGTCGCCCACAGCAATCCCTCAGCAGAACACCGAGGCCCAGAAAGGCTCCGTGCCTCCCCGAGTTCAGGAGAGTTGGGGAGACCGCCCGTCCTCCCCGGCCGGCCACGTCCCGGCACAGGCAAGCCCGGCCCGCCGCGGCCTCCCCCGCCCGCCTCGCTTTAGCACTCACAGATGGGGATGGCTGACACGATGAACGCGTTCCCAAAGAAGAGCGCGGAAGACTTGGCCGACAGGTTACGGCTGAAATCCTGCAGGAGCAGGTCCTCCTCCGACTGCTGCTTGGAGCCACCTTTGGGAGCCATGGCTGAGCGGGAGCGGAGACCGCGGGCCTCACAGCCGGACGCACAGCCGGGCAGAGGCTCCGGCCCCGTCCCCGCGGCCTCCGTATCCGCTAACGACCCGTCAGCGCTCCGCGCGGAGGCGGGATTCGGTAGAGCAAGCTTCCCCGTGATTGGCCGGCGTGGCGGCTTACATAGGTTTCCTGGCGTGATTGGATGAGCGGACCAGACTTCCTGCGTCCTGGCGAGCCACGTGACAACTGATACGTCGAGGGGAGACGGGATTTGTAGTCTAGTGGGAGCTTTTCTTTTTAATTAACAAAACTTTATTGGCATTCCACTTCGCAGCTGGTGCCAGACTCCCCAAATTCAAGCCTTCAGAATTTCAAAATAGAAAACTCGGCCGTCCCTCTGCCTCGATTAACTCATCGAGTATATGGTTAGTACCCACGGTGCGTACTCAGCCCAGAGAGCATTGAAGGAAAATTAAGAGAAATATAGACCTAACACGTCTAGAATCCCTTTTCGTTTACCCGTCTGTTATTTCATTAAATACTCTGAAAAATCGGATGACATCGCATTGCCCCGGTTGCAGAAGAAGAACCTTGTAAAGGTGGCTGGGAAACCAGCAGGGTTGGTGTGAGCTGTTCTCTCAAAAACGACAGGCTATCTCCACAAAAAAGAAACAGCACTCTTTTAAGAAACTCATTATCTCATTGGTGAAGAAAATATTTAATGTGTTTAATGCATTCACAAATTACTATTTTAATTTAATTTTAACTGAATCTTTAGAGTAGTGTGGATTCCAAAGCCATTCTAAATAAAATACGGTACTTAATAAAGACAACAGATTGGTTGGAAGGGACTTCTCTGAAGCTCATAAAGATTAAGTATGCCTAATAAAAAGCTAGATGTCATTTTTAATTCGTCAAGTTATCTTTTTTTTTGCAGTTTTTGGCCAGGGCTGGGTTTGAACCCACCACCTCCTGTACATGGGGCCAGCACTCTACTCCTTTGAGCCACAGGTGCCACCCCATCAAATTATCATTTCTTTAAAAAAAAAAAATCTTCCACCACGTGGTTCCTCTGCCTTATAAAAACATCCAGGTATTTCAGGCACAACTTCCTCAACCTTATATCTTTCTTCCTCACCTAAGCCAAATTGTAATCAGCTTCCACAGCTTCCATCCTAATTGCACTTTTTGTCTTTAATCTTTTCAATCTATTCTCTACACAAATACCAGAGTAAATTTTCCTGAAATATTTAATGTAAACCCTTTCACTGTCTATGACTAGTATTCCAGATGCCAGAAGTTTTCAACAATTCACTGCAAAAGAGAAAAGAAAAAAATAGACCATTTAATGAATTTTTCAGAAAATCGAAAGTATTTTTTAAAAATATCTGAGTTTATGTCCATTTTTGATGTTGATATGCTCTTTTATTACATGGTGGTGGGAGAAGATACTATTTTCTCTTACCACGTACTTCTCTCCTGGTTTTTCCCTCCATAATTAATCACCTCCTTTTTCATCCATTTGCTTTAGTTAAAATGCTTGGTTTCTATATTAATTCCTTTTTTTGCTATTACATCTATGTCCAGTTCATAAACAAGCCTTTTGAATCTGTCTCTATATTTCTAGAGACAAAAACTATCTAGATACATCTTCTGGCTATTTATAAGCCAAGGATATAAAAGAAAACTATAAGATCAAAAGAATCAAAGCCCATCAGGGTGGGTTCAAACCCAGTCCCGGCCAAAAATAAATAAATAAAAAGAAAAAGAAGAAATAATTAGAAATAATGGTGAGGTTAAAAAGAATAATGCCTTAGAAAAATGTTTTAACAATTAGAATAGGAAAGATAAAAATTTGAACTATTAAGTACCTAGGTACAAATGTTACAATTGAAATAAAGCAGTTAGCTGAGAAATATCAATACATTTTGTAAGACTAAAAATAGAAGAAAATCTAAAATAGTAGGAATTTAAATTTGTTTTCCTTGGGGGAAAATTAGAAAAATAATGATAGGCAACAGTGCTTAATGACAGAGAAGGTTTTTGTTGATATTAGTAACAATGAAAATCGTAAAGGTAGCACATTTCTATACCGGAGCAGTGTTTTCTTGCACCAAAACTATCTAGTTCCTTTTGGAGAGCAGCAGAATCTAAGTATTATCTAGAGACAATATCTATCCCCATGACATATGAGACAATGTGCTATAAAAACAGAGGATGATGGCTCGGCACCTGTGGTTCAAGCAGCTAAGGCGCCAGCCACATACACCTAAGGTGGCGGGTTCGAATCCAGCCCAGGCCCGCCAAACAACAATAATGGCTACAACCAAAAAATATCCGGGCGTTGTGACAGGTGCCTGTGGTCCCAGATACTTGGGAGGCAGAGGCAGGAGACTTGCTTGAGCCCAGGAGTTGGAGGTTGCTGTGAGCAGTGAAGCCATGGCACTCTACCCAGGGGGACAGCTTGAGGCTCTGTCTCAAAAAAA
>CAUYQV010037243.1:0-12293 GCA_963574575.1 Galagoides demidoff
CCCCGCCCGCGCCCCCCCCCCCCCCCCCCCCGCGCCCCCCCCCCCCGCGCCCCGCCCCCCCCCCCCCCCCCCCCCCCCGCTGACAACAATGCAAACTTTGATAAGCAGTTCTCGATCATCACTTCTCAACAATTATTTGTTATTATTACAGTTTAACATTATAAAATTAACAAAAATAATATAAAACTCATATCCTGGCGAAATAGCCACATGGCAGCCGAAAACTGTATATTCCCTTACTGTTCTCCTGCCCATTTGTGCATTCTTTCTAAAAATCGGGACTTTTTTAAAATGCTGGGGGATGCAGGGCAAATTGTTAAAAATTGGGACTGTCCTGCCAAAAGCAGGACGTCTGGTCACCCTATCCGTTCCTACTCAAGCCTTTTAACACTGCAGTTCTTTACATGGAACATTTTTTTCCTTTCTCCTAGGTTTTTGCACATGAGAGTTTTTTCCACCATCTTAGTATCCCTTCCAATCTCACTTTTTCGGTAAGGAATCTCTAAAATATTTACCTCTGCCTCCTATCCCCTCACCCTCTATCCCATTAATCTGCATATTTTTCTTACAAAATTAGAAAAACATTAAAAAGCACTTAATACATAGATTGTGTTTTGTAGATACTTACTTGTTTTTTTCTGTCTCTTCCACTAAATATAAATTCCAGAACAGCAGAGAATATTGTCTTGTTCACTGCTATCCCTTGCACGTGGATCAGTGCTCAACACTGGCAGGCACTCAAATATATTTGTTGCACAAATGCATTTACTGTATGGACTGACCTTAGGATCTTAGGCAGCAGGATACAGTGTTTACAATGTGAGAAAACATTAAAAGGTACAAATGTTACAGACTCAGAGATGGATACACTTAACTATCTAGCATTGAGGGCTTGCTGAAGAATATAGTTTTATAAGCACTGAGTTTCCTATTGGAAGAACAGGGAAAATAGAGTGAAGTTATAGGAAGAGGATGTTGACTTGTGACCACATGATGACTCTGGGTGCCAAGGATCTTCTGGTGATTGGAAAAGACATGATTTCTGTGACAGTGCTGAAGATAGAACTATTGTGCTGAGGGCAGAGAGAAAGGCAGTATGATCAGTCATTGTAAAAGTGGGAACTGGAGACTGAGGCTGGGTCTTATAAGGGTGAAACTGAAATCGAGACTGGGTGAGAATGTGTTGTTTGTATTAATAAGAGCTGTTGACATGGCCTAGCCCACTAGGATGCTGCGTGCTGCGTGCTGCATGCTAACCCCTGAGTGGCCTCTGTGCGTCTGCCCAGCATGTGGATGGTGAGTGTCCAGTCACACTTCCTCACTCCCTTTCCTACTCTCCCATCTGTTTTTTTTAACCTTGATTTTTGCCTCATCTGCTTTTTACATTTATAATATTTTATTCTTTCTTTTTAAATTTGTTTAAACGTTTCAAATTCTCTGCAAAGAAATGCATACTGAAAATAACAGTTCAAGTAATATGGAAGAGTTTCTGTTAAAAAGCACCTGGCTTTAGGCTCATGTATCTCAAGACCTCAGTTCTAGTTCCCTGAGTAGGATGCAGGGATATGACAGTAGGATGCAGTGTTTTCTCTTTTACCGATTTGTTTTTGGCTCTGATGTTAATACCAGATTCTAGATTAGTCTTGTGTAATGAAAATATAATGTGAGCCACATATAAAATTTAAAATTATCTAGTAGCCACATTAGAAAAGTAAAAGCACAACATATAAAATTCATTTTAATAATATATTTTATTTAACATAGACACCCAATATATTATCTTTTCAACACATAATCAATATAGAGATTATGAATGGGCTAGTTTACTTTTTTATTATTTTCGAATCTGCTGTGTATTTTAAGCTTGCAGCACTTGTCAGTTTAGATGTTTCATAGCCATATGGCTGATGGCTACTATATTGGACAGTGGCACTCCTCCTGGTAATGTGTGCCAGATAATATTTCTTGATTTATAGTATATATTCATCATAGCTAATGTATAATACATATGTATATTTGACATGAAAGGTAAGGTTGCTTACACACACTATTATCTTCTTCCTAAGATATATACATGTATCTGAATATATATAATTTATATTTATAAATATAGATTAAAAATAGATAGATAAATATATAGATAAATTTAGATATATACATGTATCTGAATATATATAATTTATATTTATAATTTAGTTATTTTATTGGTAATGTCTATGACTTTAAATAGTGTACTTGAAACTTTATTCTGAATCTCTAGCTTCAGTAAATCTCAATTATATTTTTTGACATTTCACTTTTGTACATTACCATTTCGACCACGTTTTGTACATTTCCCTCCTCTGTCTCTGCCCTGTCTTTTGTCAGCTGTACTTGCTTATAGAGAGCCCTAAATATTTACAAGTGGTTCTGCAAACATGAGTTTTAGTCTTGTTAGAAAATTATATAGACAGGGATTAAGAGAGTGTCTCTGTAATTTCGATTAGTGTAGATGGAGTTATAGACCACCAGAACTGGATCTGCCTGGAGCTGAAAACCAACCAGAAAAGGAGTTTCCTTCCTGTCAGCCAATATTTTATGTGGTTACAGATTTTGATAATAGAATTAATTACCAGCCACTGATCTAAACTGGGCCTTTTTTTTATTTCAAAAAATTTTGAGACAGACTGTGTTATGGCCATTATTTCACTTCCAAAAAACACAGCTGACAGTGCCCTTTCTGATTCACCCCTGCAAGTTCTCATGTGTTCAGCTCACTGGGATTGCGGGGAGGGCTTCCTTTATTTCCATATGCACAGATTTCACATTTTTTGATGTTTATGTATCTCAAAATTTTTGTAATGATGCACATATATGGTTAGGAAATAGATTCACATTTCACATATAAATGATTTTTCTTCCTTCTGAAAATCTTGTTTTTTATAGATCAGGGTGATGTTCTATACAAATCAAATACTGAAAGCCCAGAATCAAAGGAGACAGCAGGGTCAGAAATGCCACGTGTGCTTTAGTGATACTGGGAACTGATATTCACAGAGAATAATATCTGCAGTCACCTTCGTTTTCATTTTTTCTTTCTTTTCTTTTTTTGAGAAAGAATTTCAAGCTGTCGCCCTGGGTAGAGTGCCGTGGCGTTACAGCTCACAGCAACCTCAAACTTTTGGGCTTAAGTGATTCTCTTGCTTCAGCCTCCCAAGTAGTTGGGACTACAGGTGCCCACCACAATGCCTGGCTAAGTGGCCGGTGCCCCACCCACTAAGCTAAGGGCACTGCCCATTACTTTTTTTTTCAAAATCAGAATTTGATGTATTAAAATTACTCATTAAAAATGTTTTCAATGGAACTATTACATTTAATTCATAATTACCAATTTATAAATCTAGTAAATGTTGCCAATCACTTAAAAAATTTATTAACTTAATTATAGTCCCTTAAATATTTTAAATTTTAATAGATTTGATTTTCTTTTTTTTTTTTAAAGAAAATTAAATCATAGCTGTGTACATTAAATCTATTATAGCTGTGTACATTAATACTATCATGGAGTACAGTGTGTTGTTTCTATATACAGTTTGAAATACTTTCATCCAACTGGTTAACATAGCCTTCATGTCATTTTCTTAGTTATTGTGTTAAGATATTTATATTCTACATTTAGAAAGACTCACATGTACCCCCATGGGATAAACCATAGACGTGATCCCACCAATTGCCCTCCCTCCACCCATCCTCCAGATTTGATTTTCTTAAGAGCTAAACGCAAGCTAAAAAACATGTAACTCATCTCTAAGTACTTACAGTGCTCTAGCTAATTTAATAAATTTATAAATATTATAAATCTCAAGGTCTTTTACGTAGTATATACAGACACAAACAAATCATTTATATCTTTTTACTTAAACCATAGTCTAAAAATCAATTTTAAATTACATATATTAAATTGAAATTATCAGACTAAACTGTCAGATGCTTTGATGAACCAAATTCTCTAAGCAACTCAAAAATATTGATACCATGGATTTGTTTATTTTATCATCTCTATTTATCTCTCAATCTTCCTGGCCTTAAAAGACCCTGAGCCACTGAGAATAGGTCACCACCTTGAATGAATTAGGGCTGCTTTTCAGCTGGCTGAGAAGGCTGATTGACCAGAGATTTGGGGGGAGGGCAGGAGATGAATCTTCAGACATTAAGGGAGATTTGCCTTATGGGTGCACTGATACTTGCCCAAGGCCCTGATCTATAAGTTCTATTTGTTTTGTAACCTAAGTCCCTGGAGTTCAAGTCAAGGGCTTCTTAACTTTTGTGTGACACATTTCAATTTTATTGTTTGATCTTGGCACATAAAATTCTGTAACTCCTACTCATGTTGTTTTCGTACTTCAGGAGTCAATTAACTAAAGTTTGAGTCAATCCTTAATTATTTCCTTGCTTTTCCCTAACTGACAGGGCTAGGATTTGAATGGATTCAATATGGATTCCATATGTCTCATATCTTTTCCTGGCTCTTCATTTACAATCTTAAAGCTGTGCTGATACCACATAACAGGAGATAGGAAATGTATTCTTTGATTTTGGGGCACATAAGTTGAAAGTCATAATTTTCTTGGTGTATCATGGAAGTGGCTACTGTGTTGGATCTTGCAGTAGAAGTTTCAAGTGTAAAAGAGCTGCCATTCAGTTGAATCAGAAGGCTCGAAGAATGTTGAGTACCTCTCAACTTCAAGTGCACGGAGGCTGGAGGAATGCTAAAGATGGAAGGTAGATTTCTTACCTTCCAATGTCTCCTATGGTCCCGTAAATAAGGGTGGAAAACAGGCTGTAAAACTTTCGGGTCTCCTATTTTTCAGCATAGACTAATGATCAGCATCAATTGCCGATCACTTCTTGAGTGACTGATGTATGCCAGGTCCTGTAGGTATTATAGTCTTTAATGAGAATGGGACATCCTTCCATTGCTTTGCTGATATATTTGCCCCTATTCAGTGAGTCACTACTCCTATTTGAAAAATAGCTAATCTCACTGGTCAGTGTCTGAAATGTTCTCTGGGTCATATTGCCTCAGGGGACAAAACTGTATGACTCTGAAACTCTTTCTGCTGATCTTTGTGCCATTTCTTCCTGTAATATGCAACCATGTGCACACCCCCACGCTTGCATAGGTAATGCTGGCTGGGCATTTGCCAGGCAGCTTGTAAATAGTCTACAAGTCTGCTTAGAAAGCTGATCACTCTAGACTTCAGACAGCAGGAAGGAGGAAGCCTTTCTAGAACTCCTAGCCTCATTTTCCAGTCCACCCTTAGAAGAGTAGGGGGTTTTGGACACTTGCCCAATTATTGATAAAATTGGTTCTTGTTTCTTATTTAGCTGTTGATTTTTGTAGGTATGTTTCTTTTTGTTTTGTTTTGTTTCTTTTGGTTGAGAATTTAAGAATGATACATGGAAAATGGGGAGGTTTTAAAATCTGTTTTAAGTCCTGACATTCAGAAAGGTTAAGTAACTTGCCTCAGCCAGTAAGTAGTCAAACTAGGGCTCACACATAGCTCTGTCTGCAAAACCAGGGTGCAATCCACACTGCCTCACCGCATCTGAACCAGTGCAGTTTTGAGTAGGGGAGTGAGCATGATCATCGCATGTGGCTGCTACATTTTAGGGAGTGCCAGTCACACTGTAAATATACACTGACTCAAGGGTTCACATACTTTTTGTTGTCAAGACCCCTTTCCATTTTTAAAAGTGATTGAGAATTCTAAGGAGCTCTTGTCTATGTGGGTTATATCTTTGGATATTTACTATATTAGGAATTAACACTATGGGCTCAGTGACTGTAGCTCAGCAGCTAGGACACCAGCCACATACACCAGAGGGAGTTGGTTCAAATCCAGCCTGGGCCTGGCAAACAACAATGACAACTACAACCAAAAAATAGCCAGGCATTATGGTGGGCTCCTATAGTCCCAGCTACTTGGGAGGCTGAGGCAAGAGAATCGCTAGAGCCCAAGAGTTTGAGGTTGCTGTGAGCTGTGACCCCACAGTCTCTACTGAGGGTGACATAGTGAGACTGCCTCAAAAAAAAAATAGAAATTAACACTATGAAAATTTTATAACACAGATGTGTTATTCCATTAGCCTTCAGAATTTTGACCTTGTGGTCCCTTGAAAGCACCTTTGATAATCTCCAATGCCCCCTTCCACACTTTGAAAGTCATTGTGGTAGCTTATTTGAGAGTGGGGGAAGGAATGGCTATTCAGAGCTGTTAGGTGGGTAGTGGAGCTGCATAGAGACTCTCCCAACAGAAGTGCCATGCACCCAATGGCACACACTGTGCCCCGTCCTGATAGCACCTTGCCTTCCATGACACTGTTCTGCTCATCTGTTACTCTTAGTCGAAATCATCTGGCCTGATTTCCACCCTATCAAACTCTGAATATGCCATCACATCTCACCTTGGGGCTAGAGTGTGTGTGTGAGAGAGAGAGAGAGCGCCAGCACATGTACAGGCGTCTACTATGCATACATGCTAGATCTTTGCTTTCAGCATTCTGGGAGCATGCGAGTAAGGGAGGGTGGCAGAGATGATCAGGTTGTGCACTCATGCACTGACTTAAATATACTCACATACACATAGATGTATCTATTTCCTTTTAACTGGAGAAGGGGGTGCTATTCTAATTTGCTCAAAAGTACTGTATGTGTTAGGCCTCTATGAAGTAACGTGATTGGATATGCTCTTTTGGAAGACTGCCTGGTAGCACTGTGTATCAGGTGGTTTGGAAGAATGCGACTCTAAACCCCAAAGGCAAGCATTGAGCAGATCTGTTTAAAGGAATCCAGGTCAGAAAAATTAAATTAGTTAGAATGATTTACTATCATAAAATGGTTTTATTGCTAAAGAGTTCCTATAGTTGAATCAAATGGCTAAACTAATATGGAACATAAAGTTGGGAATTCCCCAATAATTCTGAGTTCACTTTCTAAACCTTACATTTGTGTTCCCCTTTAGCTTTTCTATTTAACTTCATGTATAATTTATTACCAAAATTTTTCCTGTGGTTTGCCTATTTACTGTTAGCCCTAAGGGGCTCTTTGTGTTTTAGATCTACTCTTGAATCTTAAAGACGTTTTACTTGTTTCAGTTTCCTTCTCAAAGGAAAACATGCCCTGGCATTGGTATCACTTATCCTCAATGACCTTCATGGGCTCAGTGATTGATCTGAGGATAAATGAAAATAGCGAGGGAGCCACACATTCCTCACAGATAAGAAGCTTGTTTGCATCTCATGCCTGGCTTTGCAGAGTACTTGGCCTATTCACTCTGCCATCCTTTACGTGTCCAGTCACCTTGCCTTGCAGCTAGTTTTTAAGGTGTCCTGAGAGAAGAAGCAAAAACAGAAAAGCTGTAAAATCCAGGGGGTATACCATTTCAGTCAAAGAAATGGCATTTACAAATTGCAGCTTTCTTTCTAGGCTTGTGAAGGTGGAAGCCTATCAAAGAGAAAACTTTATACTTATTATCAAATGAAAAAATTGTATTTGCAAGCAGTAAAATTTTGGGGGTATTGTTTCGTATTGAGTACCAGATGTACACTTTTTCCTCTGCTACTTGCAAAAGAGATGTGCTAGAGTTGGTGACTATGACCATTTTCCCTGATGAACTCTTGTAAACTTTATGAGAGGGGGGACCAGATTTTAACTGTTTTTTATAAGATGCACTAATCAGTGTGTAGAAAATGAAAATTAGTGCATACAAACTAGTACTCCTTTCCCCACAATTTCATTGATGGAGAAGTCTTATATATATAGAGAGAAGCATGGAGTAGTATTATAATACATTTGTGTAACATATATGGAGAGTATACAGGAAAATACTGGAGACTTCTTATGTGTTATTTGGATTTGTGGCAGAAGTGTTTCCCTGTTGCCTAGATCTATGAATATGGCTCAAGGGCCTTTGTGATTAGCTCAACCCTGAATTTCTCAGGGCAGCCAGCCCCACCATTCCTAAAACACAGCCTTGGATTGATGAGCTCTGTAGTCACATGACTTAGCTCCAGTGCTATGGACTAAATCTGTTCTCCCAGAATTCATATGTTGAAGTCCTGGCCTCATGATGACTATATCTGGAGGCCCTTGAAGAGGTAACTGTGGTTAAATGAGGTCATAAGGGTGGACTCTAACCGGACAGGATTGGTGTCCTTAGAGGAAGAGGAAGAGACAACAGGTAGTGGTTGGGGGAGACTCACACAGGAAGGACCGTGTGAGGACACAGTGAGAAGGTGGCCATCTGCAAGTTGAGGAGAAATGCCTTCAATGAAACCAACCTGCTAGCATCTTGATCTTGGGCTTTCAGCCTCTAGAATGACTATGTGTAGGAAATAAATTTCTAGGGGTGGAGCCAAGGTGGCGGACTGCAGCCAGCTTCCCACAGAGGCTCCTATCCAGAAGGAGACTTAAAGGACAGAAGTCTGGCAAGCAAGCTGATGGTTTGGAGCTGAGCCAACAGAGATTGAAGAACCCACAGCAACTTTGTTGAGGCGAGCTGTGCCCCCCCAAAATACAATCAAAGGGTACAAAATCCACCACCTAGAGCTGTGTGCACTGCAGTTGGCACTGAAGGAGTCAACTGTAGTTATGCTCCTGGTGGGCCCATAACAGCTTGCTAGAGCCACACGCACCCTGCAGGGGCAGTGAAGGAGTCCCCCACTCTGGGCAGGCTCAGAACTGCTTGCTGGAGCCACGTGCACCCCTTGGGGAAGCAGCAGAGGAGTCCCCAACTAGGGGCAGGCCCAGAACTGCTTGTTAGAGCCACACATGTCCTGTGGGCGGTGGCGGAGGAGTCCTCCACTCTGGGTGGGTCCAGAACTGCTTGCTAGAGCCACAGGTGCCCTGAGGGGGCTGGCACAGTTGTCCCCCACTCTGGGTGGCCCAGAACTGCTTTCTATAGCCCTCGCGCCCCACTGGGGCTGGCAGAGGAGTCCCCCACTGCGGATGGGCCCAGAACTGCTTGCTAGAGCCACGTGGCCCTGCAGGCAGTGGGGAAGGTGTCCCCGCTCTGGGCAAACCTAGATCTGCTTGCTAGAGCTGTGCATGTCCTGTGGGCAGCTGCGGCAGAGTCCTCCATTCTGGGCAGGCCCCAAACTGCTTTCTAGAGCCACATGTGTCTCATGGGGGCCAGTAGAGGAGTCCCCTGCTCTGGTCAGGTCCAGCAAGCTGTAATCCAAGGAAAAGCATTTAAGAACACAAATACACGTACAAAGTGGGCCCCAGAATTGCTTGCTAGAGCCGCACACCTCCCATGGGTGGCGGGTGGCTGCAGAGGAGCCCCCAGCTCTGGGCAGGCACAGAACTACTTGTTAGAGCCACACATGCCCCATGAGCAGCAGTGGAGGAGTCCCCCACTCTGGGAAGGCCCAGAACTGCTTTCTAGAGTCAAGCACCCCACGGGTGGCAGAGGAGATCCCAGCTCCAGGCTCTCGCTCCTGGTGTGCCCAGAACTGTTTGCCTAGAGCCACGTGTGTCCTGTGGGCAGCGGTGAAAGATTTCCCTGCTCCAGGCTCCCGTGCCAGGAGGGACCGCAGGTATCCAGGGGGTGGCAGCGGAAGAGTCTTCCACTCCCCATTCCCCTGCCTCCACGGTTGCCCTGGCGGAGGTGAACTAGGACTGATCCAGCTGCTGCTGTTCCCCTGCCCCATGGTTGCCCCGTGGGGTGAACTAGGACTGATCTGGTTGCGCATGCCTTGCACCACTGCTGCTGTTCCCCTGTCCCCTGGTTGCTCCTGCAGGGCTGAACTAGGAATGATCTAGCCGCAGCAGTTCCCCTGTCCCCCGGTTGCCCCTGCTGGGCCAAACTAGTACTGACCCAGCTGTACACATTCCCCATACAGCCGCTGCTATTCACCTGACCCCTGGTTGCCCCAGCAGGGCTGATCAAGGACTGATCTGCCCGTTGCCATTCCCCTTCCCCCCAGTTGTCCTGGTGGGGCCGAACTAGGACTTATCTGGCTGCTTCCATTCCCCTGCCCCTCTGGCTGCACCAGCGGGGCCAAATGAGGATTGATCTGGCTGCTGCTGTTCCCCTGCTCTGCTCCCCCTGTCACCTCAGCGGGCTGAAGTAGGACTGATTTGGCTGCTCTTATGCTCCGTGCAGCCACTGTCATTCACCTGCCCCCTCGTAGCCCTGGTGGGGCCAAACTAGGACTGATCCGGCTGTGCAAGTGCCCTGCACCACCACTGCAGTTTCTCTGCCCCCCCCAAACCCCCCGCCAGTCACCCCGGTGGAGCCGAACTAGGACTGATCCGGCTGCTGCCAGTCTCCTGCCCTCAGGGAGCCCCAGCAGACCTAATGAGGTTTGATCTGGCTATGCACGCTCCCACGCAGCTGCTGCCATCCCGCTGTGCCCTGGTCGCCCCAGTGCCCAAGAACTGGGAGAAGACCACAGACATGCCCTGTTTCTCTGGGCAACCAGAAGAAGCCACTGACTGAACGGTTCTGATAAGGTCTCCAAATAGGGTAAACTTATCATGGGTTGGAATCAGTGGAAAAACTCTGGCAACTTGAATAACCAGAGTAGATCAACTCCCCCAAGGAAAAATGGGGCAGATGCAATTGAAGACCCCATCCATAAACAGATGGCTGAAATGTCAGAAATCGAGTTCAGAATTTGGATAGCAAATAAGATTAACAGAGTGGGAGAAAGGAGGGAATTAGAATTTCAAGAAATTATTCAAAAGATCTCTCAAGAATTAAACGATTTCAAAGATAAAATGATCAAAGATTTTGAAACACTGAGACAAGAGTTTGCAGCCCTCAAGGATCTGAAAGCTACAATGGAATCCCTCCATAACAGAGTGGAACAGGCAGAAGAAAGGGTCTCTGACTTTGAAGACAAAGCATTTGACAAGTCCAGGAGCGCAAAGATCAAAAGAAATGGAGAGCAAAAATGGATCTTTCTCTCAGAGAGCTCTCAGGTAATTCGAAGAAAACTAATATTCGCCTTATAGGAATCCCTGAAGGTTATGAAGTTGCTTCACAAAACACAGGGGCTCTTCTTCATAAAATTATGAATGAGAATGTTCCAGACATGCCAAGAGATTCTGAAATTCAGATAGCAGATAGTTTCAGAACCCCAGCATGACTCAATGTGAACAAGGCATCCCCCAGGCACATCATAATTAACTTCACTAAAATTAAAATGAAAGAGAAAATTCTGAAAGCAGTCAGACATAAGAAAACCATAACCTACAAGGGGAAGAGTGTTAGGATGACTGCAGATCTCTCAGCTGAAACCTTTCAGGCTAGAAGAGGATGGTCATCGACTTTCAATCTCCTGAAACAAAATAACTTTCAACCCAGGATCCTGTATCCAGCTAAACTGAGTTTCATCTATGATGGGAGAAATTAAATACTTTAACGACATTCGCCTGTTGAAGAAATTTGCCATAACTAAACCAGCTCTCCAGGAATTCTCAAACCTATCCTCCATAATGACCAGTGCAATCCTCCAACACAAAAGTAAACCCACTCAGAAACTTTTGATCAAATTCTAACTTCCACAGTGGTGAAAGGATTAAAAATGTTTATTGGACTTTTGAGCACTCGATGCCCAAAATTTTACCAGGCTTATCAATAATTTCAATCAATGTGAATGGCTTAAATTGCCCTCTAAAGAGGCACAGATTGGCTGATTGGATACAGAAACTCAGACAGGACATCTGCTGTATTCAAGAATTGCACCTTACTTTAAAAGATAAACATAGACTCAGGGTGAAGGGATGGTTATCTATATTTCAGGCAAATGGAAAGCAGAAAAAAGCAGGTGTTGCAATTTTATTCGCAGATACGATAGGGTTTAAACCAACAAAAGTAAGCAAAGACACTTTATATTTGTTAAGGGTAATACTCAATATGACAAGATCTCAATTATCAATATCTATGCACCCAACCAGAATGCACCTCAATTTATAAGAGATACTCTAACAGGCATGAGCAACTTGATCTCTCCCAGCTCCATCATGGTCAGAGATTTCAACACTCCTTTGGAAGTATTGGACAGATCCTCCAATAAGAAGCTTAGCAAAGAAATTTTAGATTTAAATTTAACTATTCAACTTTTGGACCTAACAGACATCTGCAGAACTTTTCATCCTAACAAAACTGAATACACATTTTTCTCATCAGTCCATGGAACATACTCCAAAATTGATCACATCTTAGGTCATAAGTCTAACCTCAGTAAATTTAAAAGAATAGAAATTATTCCATGCATCTTCTTGGACCATCATGGAATAAAAG
>CAUYQV010037244.1:0-14785 GCA_963574575.1 Galagoides demidoff
TTTTTTTTTATAAATATTTAAAAAAAATTCCCACGGACAACAACCCCGGGGTTTACTTTTTGGTCCCGTCAAAAAAAAAAAAAAAAAAAAAAAAAAGATTTAAAAAAAAAAAAACAACTTTAAACTAGAATCCCATTTTTAACATAATAACTAGTTCCATATTTTATTCCAGGTTGAATAAGTATGTTTACATCAGTAATCCTAAAGCACGCCCTTTTGTGGTGACATTTTACATAATTTTTAAACAATCGCATAATTATGCATGTTGAAATATTTTTAAGCAATAGAAGCACATAAAATAAAAAGGAAAAGTCTATCCCTTTCTACTCCTACCCAGGAGTAATCACTGTTAACATATGGACCTTTTTCCTTATATACTCACACATATGAGTATATAGCATCCACTAACTTGTCTTGCATTATTTAACATTTAGTTTTCAACATTTTTCCATGTTTTCACATACTTGCTATTTTAAGGCCTACATAACATTCCTTTCTGTGGGGGGAATAGTAATCAATAACTTACTTTTTAAGTGATGGAAAAACAGACTTGATGCCTCCTGTAACTGAGGTGAGCACAGGTGGAAGAGATGTTAGGTGTGACGGGATCCAGGGTTTGAATGATGTTTTCAGGACTGTACCAGCTGAGTCTCTGTCACTCTTCACCTCTTGCCTCTGCTTCTGTATAGGTCTTGCCTGGCTTACAGGCTTTCTCCACATGGACAGCAATAGTAGGGCCATACTTTTCCAGTTCTAAACATGGAGGCAAGAGCGAGAGGTCTTCCTAACTCCTAGGAAAGGACTTTTGTTGGCTCCATCTGTAAACCAGTCGATATGGGCTGTGAAGATGGGATAAAGTGACTGATCACTCCAGGGCATGTGCCCACCCTGATATTTAGGAGGGATAAAGGAAGTGGTGGAGGGGAAATGGCTGAGCTGTACCTTTCACAGGCTTTGGGATTATTTCAGTGTTTTGGCTGTGACTGATAGTGCTGGGAACATCTTCAAAGATATACCTCTTACTCCTACAGGATTGCAGTTGGCCTTTGTATCTGCGGGTTTCACATCTGCAGGTTCAATCAATCACAGATCAAAAATACTCAAAAAGAGAATAGCAATACAAAAAAGATATAAATAATACAGCATAACGGTTCTTTATATTAGGTATTATAAGTAATCTAGAGATGATTTCAAGGTACACAGAGCATGTGTGGTGTAGGTTACATGCAAATATGCACTGTTTTATATAAACATCTGTGGATTTTGATGTCCAGTGGGGCCCTGGAACCAATTCCTCACAGATACTGAGGGATAGCTGTATTTCCTTAAGAAAAATTCCTTGGAGTGGAATTTCTGGATCAAAGAGCATCACACATTTTTGTGGTTTCTGTTACATGTTGCCCTTACTGTTTTCCAAAGGGACTGTGCCAAAGAAGTCATATTAAAATTTTAAAGTCCACTTATTAATTCAATGAATATTTGTCAATTTCTACTATGCACCAGGTACTATATTCATCCATACATGCCACACAGTTAGGTAGTCAGTAGAGTCTAAACCCAACCTCTCTGATTGATCTATCTATAGCAAGAGTACATGTCAAATATAAATGCTACTGACTTTTTTTTCTAATGCTACTGATTTTTAAGTACTGATTTCGTATCCTCAGACATTGTTGTATTCCTTGATCACTTCTAAGAGTTTTGTAGTTGAATCCTTAGGGTTTTCCAAGTATAGGATCATATCATTTGCAAAGAGTGAGACTTTGATCTCCTCTGACCCTATTTGGATACCCTTGATTGCCTTCTCTTGCCTGATTGCCATAGCTAGAACTTCCATTACTGTGTTGAATAGCAGGGGAGATAATGGGCATCTTTGCCTCATTCCTGATCTGAGTGGAAATGTTTTCAATTTTACACCATTCAATATGATATTGGCTGTGGGTTTGCTGTAGATGGTCTCTATCAGTTTAAGAAATGACCCTTCTAAGCCTATTTTCTTAAGCATTCTAATCATGAAAGGATGCTGGATATTATTAAAAGCTTTTTCTGCATCAGTTGGGAGAATCATATGATCTTTGTTTTTTATTTTATTTATATGACATATTACAGTTATAGATTTATGTATGTTGAAACAATCTTTCAATCCTGGGATAAAACCAAGCTGAAAATATAGTCAAGGGCTCTATACCTTTTACAGTAGTGCCAAAGAAGATGAAATATCTGGGAATTTGCCTAACAAAGGACGTGAAAGATCTCTATAAAGAGAATTACGAAACTCTAAGAAAAAAAGTAGCTGAACATGTTAACAAATGGAAAAACATACCATGCTCATGGCTGGGAAGAATTAACATTGTTAAAATGTCCATTAAAGCACCATTGTTATACTTTAAAGAACTTGAAAAAATAGTACTTCAATTTATTTGGAATCAGAAAAAACCTCAACTAGCCAATACATTACTCAGAAATAAAAACAAATCAGGAGGTATCACATTATCAGACTTCAGGTTGTACTATAAATCTATAGTGATCAAAACAACTTGGTATTGGCACAAAAACAGAGGCAGATTTATGGAACAAAGTAGAGAACCAAGAGATGAATCCAGCCACTTATCATGTGTTCTTTAATAAACCTATCAAAAACACTCATTGGGAGAAAGATTCCCTATTTATTTATTTATTTATTTTTAGTAATTCTTTTTCTTTCTTAATTTTTTAATTAAGTCATATACACATAGATCGTGTATACATTAATGCATTTATGGGGTATAATGTGCTGATTTTATATACAATTTGGAATGCTTAGATCAAATTACTTAATATAGGCTTTCACCTCATTTACTTTAATTACTGTGTTAAGACATTTATATTCTATACTTAGTAGATTTGACGTGTGCCCTTGCAATATGCTCCATAGGTGTGGTCCTACATTTATCCTATTCCATCAAACCTCCCCCCTCCCCTCCCAACCTCCTCCTCTTCCTTCCTACATCCTGGGCTGTAGTTGTGATTTATCTTTCATATGAAAATGTGAGTGATTATAAATTGTTTTCATAAGAGTACTGAGTACATTGGATACTTTTTCTTCCATTCTTGAGATACTTTGCTAAGAAGGATATGTTCCAGGAGATTCCTTATTTAACAAATGGTGCTGGGTGAACTGGCTGGCCACCTGAGGAAGACAAACTAGACCCCTACCTTTCACCATTAACAAAAATAGATTCTCACTGGATAAATATGAGACTATAAAAATATCAGATGAGAGTACAGGGAAAATGCTTTAAGAAATCAGCCTGGGAGAATATTTTATGAGGAGGACTCCCCCATCCCAGGCAATTGAAGCAACACCAAAAATATATTACTGGGATCTGATCAAACTAAAAAGCTTCTCCACAGTCAAGAAAACAGTAAATAAAGCAAATAGACAACCCTCAGAATGGGAGAAGATTTTTGCAGATTATGCTTCCGACAAAGGCCTGATAACTAGAATCCACAGAGAACTCAAATTAATCAATAATAAAAGAACAAATAATCCCATTTCTATGTAGGCAAGAGACTTGAACAGAATTTCTCTGAAGAAGACAGGCACATGGCCTACAAATGCATGAAAAAATGCTCATCATCTTCAATCATCAGAGAAATGAAAATCAAAACCACTTTAAGATACCATGTAACTCCAGTAAGATTAGCCCACATAATAAAATCCCCAAATTATAGATGTTGGCCTGGATGTGGAGATAAGGGAATACTCCAACACTGCTGATGGGAATGCAAGCTAGTACGGCCTTTTTGGAAAGAAGTTTGGAAAATACTCAGGGAACTAAAAGTAGATCTACCATCCGATGCTACAATTCCTCTACTAGGTGATTAAAAATCACTACCCGGATGATTGAAAATCATTTTATAACAAAGACATTTACACCAGAATGTTTATTGCAACCCAATTCACAATTGCCAAGACATGGAAACAGCTCAAGTGCCCATTGACCCATAAATGGATTAACAAATTGTGGTATATGTACACCATGGAATTCCATACAGCCATAAAAAGATGGAGACTTCACATCTTTTATGTTTACCTGGATGGAGCTGGAACATATTCTTCTTAGTAAAGTATCTCAAGAATGGAAAAAAAGTATCCAATGTCCTCTATACTACTATGAAATCAATATGTAATTACCTACACATTCATATGAATGATAAAACATAACTATATTCCAGAAAGTAGGAGGGAAGAGGAGGAAAAGGGGAGGAGAGATGGGAGGCTGGGAAGAGGGAGGGTATTTGGTGGGACCTCACCTAATGTGCATAATGCAGTGATACATTTGAAAACTATTAAGAAAAGAATATAATTGTCTTATCACAACAAATAAGTGAGGTGATGGATGTGTTAATCAGTTTGATATAAGCATTTCACATTGTACATCAAATCAGTATACTGTATCCCATACATGCATCAATGTACACAGTTATGATTTAATAAAAAAAAAATAAAAGAGTACATGTCAAGAGACGTCAGATTATGTTTAAAATTTATTGTGGGTCCTGGTGGATAGGCCAATGGTATTGATGTGGATCTATCAATTATCAACTTTTGTAAAATGGTTTCAGCTTTTTTCAGTTACCTGAATGAATTCTTTTTAGTCAAAACTTTATGCAATGTAACTACACAGACACAATCTAAACTGTTATTAGAGGCATCTGCACCCACAGCTAGTGCCTTCATTTATCTGAGCTTCAATTTGCTCATCTCTGAACGAGAATGTGTACCAAGCTCTCGGCTCAGGGACACTCAGGGGATCAAAGATGGTGAATAAGGGGACCAGGAGCCTAGGTACTTAGAGTGATGAGGAGGTTTAGAAGAGGCAGGGCTACGAATACAATAGGAATCAAAAGAACTGGAAAAATAATTTGTTAAACTATGAAAATGATATGAATGTAAGATATTAATATTATTATAATTGGGAGAGGTGCCAGCCAGCTGTTTTATTTTTTTCATACAAATATGGTACAAAACTGCAACGACAGAATAAAAAGCTGGGTTTTGAAATTCTGTCCTGTGCAAAAAATAATGAAAATCACTTCTGAAAATGCCTCTTCCTTTAATTAGAAAGTTTTGTTAGATTATGACCATTTCAATTTTAGTCTTTTTAGCTAATAAGATAAATACACGAATTCACATGGAGTTTCTAGCTTCCCTCCAGATTTGAGTCACATTAATGAGCAAGAATTGAATAACAGGGGATGTGAATTGTATTTAGGTTTTAATGTTGGCTGAAATTTTTCAGAGTTAGAGCCATAGATTTTTTTACCACCATGACTGAACAACTTCAGAGATCATTTAGTTCAAGTCCCTCATTTTATAAACTGTTTTGGTGTCATTGCTTGAGCAGAAATTTTCTTTCTTTCTTTCTTTTTTTTTTTTTTGTAGTTTTTGGTGGGGGCAGGGTTTGAACCCACCACCTCCAGTATATGGGGCTGTGCCCTACTCCTTGAGCCACAGGCACTGCCCTCTTTCTTTTTTATTTTTTTCCTAAGACAGAGTCTCACTTTGTTGCCCAGGTTAGAGGCTAGAGTGCCCTGGCATCAGCCTAGCTTACAGCAACCTCAAACTCCTAGGTTCAAACAATCCTCCTGCCTCAACCTCCAGAGTAGCTAGACTAGCCACAACTCCTGGCTAATTTTTCTATTTTTAGTAGAGACAGGTGTCTTGCTTAGGCTAGTCTTGAACTCCTGACCTAAAGCAATCTACCTGCCTCAGCATCTCAGAAAGGTAGGAATACAGACATGAGCCACCTCGCCTGGCCTGAGCAGAGTCTCTCCAGGTGTCCTCAAACTGCAGCCTGCCTAGGACATTTATCTGGCCGACTGGGTGTTTTTGCTGCCACTGCCTGTCCTGCTTAGCAGCTGACTTGTCCCATGGCCCACAGTCCAGCCCTCCAACAGTCTGAGGGACAGTGAACTGGCCCCCTGTTTAAAAAGTTTGATGACCCCTGGATGCTTCCATTTTGTTGATACTCATCTACTTAAAAAAGACATAATTGCTTAATTTTCCTTGGCAATGTCATGTCTGTTTTTGAAAGGTACATAAATAGGGAGACCATTAGAATTATCATGGAGTGGTCCAACTTGTTTGTGAATATATTTTCACCATGTAATCCCAAGATTTAAAAAGAGTTGACATTTACTCCGAAAGGTTCATAAAACGCTTTATGAATAAAGCCCTCTCAATCTCTAAAATATATTCACGGTTATTTGGTTCCATTATAAGTAGTAATGGGAATGGAAATTCTAGACTCTCAACTCTATCATTGTTTAATTTTTAACAAATGATTTAAAGATTTGCATGGGATTGGGAACCATGAGCTGTCTAGAAGCTTCTTTCTGGTGTTGGCCACATCATTTACACCATTATCCAATGGTTTCACTTGATTAACAGCCAGATTCTAGCAGAAAGGAAGATTAATTAGGAGCTTAATTATAATTTTCTGCTAAATGGCATTTTGTTTAACTCATGCTTTGTAATTTTGTCACGAGTGCTAGCATATGCAAATACTTGTTCTTGTAATAAGAAATGGGGGGCTTATGAAATTCCAATGGCTCCTGAATGATACCTAAACACAGTGCTATATATTAGGAGTTACCAATGACATCAAATCAAGGTATAAAAAATGATTGAGCTAAGAAAATGACAATCAGATGTTTGAAGGGGAAACAGATAATAAACAAGCCAGCTAATTACCCTTCCCTTCATGTTAGGCACATTCATTAGAAGTATATAAAGCAACTGACAACTATCATTTATGTCACCATTTTGATTGAATTGTGACATAGAAAATCTTTTTCTTCTCATTCACATTTATTTGATCATTAAATTGTTGTGAGGCTGGGTGCGGTTGACAAGACTTAATTCAGACAGAGCCACAGTGAGCAGCACAAAGGGTACAGGCTGTGGAGGTGAACAGACCTGGGTTTCGGACTTGAGGTTTCCTCGTCATCATTGGTTCTTTCACTTATTTGATCCCTCGTCCAAGTTTTAGAGAACATCATCTATGTGTCAGGCATTGCCTGGGAAGTGGAGATAGAAAGCTACAGAAATGAATCAGACATGATATTTTGCTTTAAGGAACCTGTATTTGCTGATATGGGGCAACAGATAAATCTGTAAACTAGGACTATTAAAACCTACAAAATGGCAGTGTTGTGAGGATTAAGTGAGATGACTTAGATAAAATGCTTGACACTGTCCCTAGCCTGCAATAGACATGAAAAGAATTTAGTTTTTCTTTATTCACAGTTAACATGGTTTTTCAGTGCTAAATAAGTTCATACTGGGGATCGAACAGGACTTAGTAGTACCAGTCATAAGCCCAGTCTTCAAGAATTATCGTATACCAGTTGGAGGGAGAAGAGTGGAAGCAGGTATTTCAAGTACATGGACATCTCTGGCACAGGTCATATGGGATAAAGGCCAATGATCTCCTAGAAGTTAAATGTCAGGTAATTGGAATAGGGAGACAATAAGAACTTGGATGAAAAGGATTGCAGCAGTAAAAGACCTGATGAAATTGGCTGTCATAGAGTGTAGTTTACCATTCAGAGGCTTTACATGAACTTCTCCAGTAAGGCTTGACCACCAAAATGTCACAGGAAACAAAGGAAACAAACTAGACTGGGGTGCCCAGAACTGGAAATCAGTCTGACAGGCATGAGAACCTGTCACGGATCAAGAGGAGCAAGAGGGGACAACATTAAAATGTTAAAATGAGGCCAGGCACTGTGGCTTATACCTATAATCCTAGCACTCTGGGAAGCTGAATAGGGTGGACTGCTTGAGCTCAGGAGTCTGAGATAGGCCTGAGCAAGAGTGAGATCCCATTTCTACTAAAAATCGAAAAATTATCTGGGTGTTGTGGCAAGAGCCTATAGTCCCAGCCACTTGGGAGGCTTAGGTCAGAGAGTTTGAGGTTGCTGTAAGCTATGATGATGCCACAGCACTCTACCCCAGGGCAACGGAGTGAGACTCTGTCTTTAAAAAAAAAAAAAAAAAAGTTAAAAATGACAAACACTTTAGTCCAAATTGGTGAACTTTGCTGGAAAGATAAAAGAAATTAGAAGGTGGCAGACTGTCAGGAAAGGGAGGGACAGAAGGATTGGATCATAGAGAGAGGGAGGAGCATGCTTGCTGCTCAGATAAAAAGTAAACAATATTGAAGGGCAGGAGTTTGTAGTTGGAGAAAGGACACTCATGATCTTGAGTTACAACCAATACCTGTTGTTTCTAGTGGCCCCAAGTAGGGTCATATTTAGTGGCCAGCTGTGGAAGACATGAGATGTGCCACTTACGTCCCCCTTTGCAAGAAAGGATGCTAAGAAGTGTGCTTAGCTGAGCCCTTCTGGCTGTTAGCTCCTTCAAAATCTGCTCTGCGTTGGAGATAAAGTTGCACTCTTCCTGGGGTGGCCCCCAATCAGTGACTGAGCAATACACCTAGCCATTCCCATCTAACATGGGCAACTGCTGAAACTGGCCACCTCTGCTCTGGTCCTCCTCATTGGGCTGGCAGAAAAGGCATAACAGTGTGATGGCCCCCCTCAATGCTGCTCACTCCTCTTTTCTTTTATAGGTATAAATCCCCTAAAACCTTTTGCACTTCCAATTCTATTTCACCATCTGCTTCCTAGAGAACCCGCCTATGGAATTTCAAGTCCTGTTGTGTACATTGCCTCTGTTAGTCTTATAATAATCCAGGTTGTGGAGGTAGTAAGAGCACCCATTCTTCACTTTACAGATGGAAAAATGGAAACCCACATCTAGTTTGTGCCAAAGCTAGATTAGAACATTCCTCCAAATCTTTTCTGAGCCCAGAATACCTTGGGGATGTTAGAAGGAATAATGAGTGACAGCAAAAAGTGCTAGAGGAAGCCACAACTGGGTACCTGCCAAGCCTTGCAGAATTGGCATGGAGTTAAAAAGTAAAAACATTGTAGTAGAGAAAGCAATCCCATACTTAAAGTGTTCCATTTTGATTAAATAAGAGGAGAATTATAAATTAAAAATTGTATCTCACTCTCATTTTAAGACTTCCTTTTGTGTATGTTTAGGACAATCTTAGTATCAATAATAATATTTTAGGGGATCCTTTGGAATCAGTGAATTACACCAGAGTCAAATACTTTTCATATCTAAGGGAAATTCTATAATCCCCTTTTAAAGTCACACTAGCTATTTTACCATAAACAAGGAAATTTACAAATAATTATTTTTTTGTTGAAATCTACTGGTTACTTAGTTTTCTTTCTTTTTTTTTCCCTTTTTTTTTTCTTTTGAAATAATTCACAAAGTGAATCCATGGTCTTTAAAACAAAATTTCAAAAATATATAGAAGTATAGAGATGACAATGAACATCATCTAGAATGCTACTGCTGTCTGTATTTTGGCTTTAGATCTGTCTAGTCTTTTACCTATTATCATACATATGTATTTTTATATTCATTCCTTTACCCTCACCCTAACTCTAATACCATATTACACCCCACACCTAGATCTGGAAGTTGTGACTATCCTTCAACCCAGGAAATTCATGCAACTCAAAGGCCCCTGATAATGCAGGTGATGAAGTCACCGAAATCACCTCCTACTCTCAAAACAAATTAGCAGTATGAAATGTCTTAAATATTTGTTCAGATCTCACAGTATCAGTCCCCAAACTCATTTCACTTATTTTTGTTGCTAAGTAATTAGCTGCCAACTCCCATGGTCTCTGATTGACAGAAGAGCACCTAACAGATAACACGGATGTCATATTTGGGATACTATCCGATCATGGATATTCCCAACTCTCCTACCTCTGAGTGAGTTCTGAGGCCAGAGTGAGCAAGAGATGTAATGAATCTGTGACAGAATGAACCTTCCTGGGAGCTTCAAACAACCAGGACAAGGCAGCTTTGGGGAGTAAGGCTTTCAAGAAGAACCATGTCTGGCTGGCGCCATCCAGTGGTGGGCGACTCATTGCAGGGAAAAATCCCGTTTGCCTTGAAGTTCAATGTTGAGACAGTGGATCCCTCACCTCTTAGAAATGACTGCGGTGGTGGCATGTGCTTGGGAGAGGTTCACAGTTGCTAAGAAAATACCATAGGCTTCTGTATCGCATAAACATGCATATAGACAGTGTTACAAATGTAGCTAAGCCGTACAAATAGTTTTCTGTACAATATTTTCAAATTTGAGATGGTTAAAAGATAATAATATGAACCGTAAGTACAGAATTAGTGAAATTAATTATGCTGGTAAAATACAACATATGTCCCCAGGTTCATAAAATCCTTCTTGATAAAAGGAGTCCCAACAGTCTTCCTAAAACTGTATTATTTCCAAGTTGGCCCTGGCGGGTCCCTGGGTCGTGGAAGGGACAGAAGGAGCCTGGCAGCCAATTTGCTCCGGCAGCGCCCACTGGAGCTGCGTGAGCGCCACCTAGTGTCCTGTTAGCACGGAAGGCGGCTGGGATAGTCCATGTAGTTGAGTTTGCCCCATCTGAGGAAACTGAGGCCCTGAGAGCAGAGGTGACTTAAACAGGGTTATGCTCCATTTGATTAGTAGCTGAACCAGGACTCGGAATAAGGTGTCCTGCTTCATGGGTTCCTTAACTGGAGATAACCTCTAGACGTGGAGAGTCTGGAGTCCTGGCTGCTGGACTCAGTCAAGAAAAAGAAAACCTAAACCTTCCAGGGCCTCAGTAAACTCCTAAAATAGTATCTGCGTGTTCCAACAGTCTCTGAGACACGTTAAGTGATAGAGAATAGAACATGAAAGTTGGTATAGGGGCCCACAGGCTTTTAGTTTGCTCCTCTGCAATGAATGACAGCCAGTAAAGCAGCTGTACAGGTAATCAAAGCTCTTCCTACAACCAAGTGCTCTGGTATTCTGGAACAATGCCTCAGTGATAGCCTTTTTAGGGCTTTCTACAGGTCTGTCACCGTTTTAGAGACCAGTGGTACAAGAAGTGCCATTGGAACCTGTTAAGTTTTGATTTCTCGAAGTCAGATGTTCCCCAGTTCTCCAGTTCAAGTTTCTGTTTCAAGATTACCCTAGACCTATGGTTCTCAAGTGCAGTGCTTTCTTGCACGTTAGCATTGCCCTAAGAACTTTTAAAACACACCTGTGTTTGGATACAACTCTAGATTATCAAAGTCGGAACCCTCGGGGATGAGGTTCCCACATCAGTGTGTGTGTGTGTTTGTCTGTGTGTTAAGCTCCCAGGATTATTTTTATATTCAGAGAACTGAAAAACACAGTGGTGGGCAGAGCTTGTGCTGAGTAAGAGAGTAAAGAGGTAAGAGTAGGAAGGGTAGGAGATAGATGGGGTCATTCCCCCTAGGGTCTGGAACAGAGTTTAGTCTGTACTAAAGTGCTCAATAAACGATTGTTGAAAGAAACTTGTCCAAAGGGAGATGGTGTAATAATACAGAAGAAGTCGCAGTCTACTAAACATTGCAGGATTCTCATACCTCCCCATGAGAAACATCTATGAAGAACCACAAGTAAACTTAAAAGCCAGAGGAGCAGGTAGACACATTTGTATAGATCAAGGAGAAATGTTTTGAAACATGAATACCCATTCAAGGGTACACCATGCTTTGCTTCCCTTTTCATGACTCCTCTATTCAAATCACATGTAGTGTTCCAGAGACACATACAGTAAAGCAGGCATCCTCAAACTACAGCCCGCTGGCCACATGTGGCCCTCCTAGGACATTTATCCAGCCCACCGGGTGTTTTTGCCACTGCTGCCTGTCCTGCTTAGCAGCCGACTCATCTCAGGCCTGCAGTCCAGCCCTCCAATGGGCTAAGGGACAGTGAACTGGCCCCCTGTTTAAAAAGTTTGAGGACCCCTGCAATAAAGGGAACTGCCATATTCTGAACGGCTTCCCTGTCATTCTCTGAAGAAGTGACAATTGACCTGAGATCCTACTCCTTGTCAAAATTAAGTCCAATATGTGTTTTTCTGCCTTGCTTTGACGGGCTATTACTATCTTTAGTATCAGTGATTGACTGATAAAGAGATATGACTGATAAGAATATCTCCAAGTGGTTTTTCTAAAATACAACCTTCTATTTTTATTACAAACATAGTACATGCTCATTGGAAAAAATTCCAGTTTATAGACGTATAAAGTAAAAGCTAGCCTATCTACCAAAAATTACCACAGTTAACAGCTGCACATATGTTCTTTTAGACCTTTCTATTTGCATGTCCAAATATCATCTCAATTTTTTTGAGGGGGAAAATGGGATCACACTAGACATACTGCTCTGTAACTTGCGTTTTAAAAACATAATATATAATAATCATCTTCCTGTGTCAGTATACATCACTTTACTTCATTCTATTTTAGCATCAACATGGTATTGAATCATGTGGATGAAACATTCAATGATGGACAATTAAGCTGACTCCATTATTTTTGCATCACAAGCCAAACAATACATCACTGAGCACCCTGGCATATATTCTTCCTCAATCATGCAAATATTTCTATAAGATAAATTCCTAGAAGAGAATGTTTCAAAGGGTGTACATATCTTAAATATTGATAAATATTTCCAGTTTCCTATCCAAAAATATTGTACCTACTCATCTCCCATAAACAGCATATGAGAGCGACTATTACCATTCTCCACCTCCTGATTACAGTGATCTCTCCATCTTACGGAATACCCAGAAGCAGAATTTAATAGAATTCATTTCCTTAGACCTAACCCTTTTTCTGGCCCACAGCCCCTGTTTCCTGCTGCCTGATATAATCTGTTTCCATCAAATCTCTATCCAACAGATCCCCCTCCTGAGGGCTCTGTCTTGTTGTGGCCACTATGATCAGGAACACCCTCCCATCCACTCTCTTCTCTCACCCCAAATCAGAAACTCTGTCTCTCATAACCTTTCTCTGTTCACAATCCTTCTCACTTTCTTTACCTTTTTCCCACTGTGTGACCAGTATCCCAGTTTGGAATCTTAATACCTCCTACTTAACCTTTGTTTCTCTACTTTGAGTTCAACCTAAACTCACTTCACATTCATCTTCATAGAACTCTCCTAGGATCATATGGTCCCCACCTATTTGAGAACCTTCAGTAGCTCTCCATTTTCTGCCAAATCCTGGCTGAGCTGTGTCTTCCATCACCCTACCAGGAACACTCGTTTCTAGTCAGACTGGCCTCCTCTCCCAACCACCAGCATGCCTCATGCTTTTCTGCATTCAATCATGTCAATCTTTTCCCAAAGTTCTTTCCCTTATATCTGTCTACTGAACACTGTCTATCCAAGTCAAGCATAAAAGTATCTGGGGAAAGAGTCTTCCAGATGAAGGGAATGTTAGTGTTGTGTATTATATGGGGCATCTTAAGACATTGTAAAAACTATAACTAGACAAAATTTAAGCATTACCACTATGTGTGAATATAAGCTTTGTCTCTGCTGAGAGATTATCAAGAATGCTTAGAACAAATTTATATTTATTTATTTATTTTGAGACAGAATCTCAAGTTGTCACCCTGGGTAGAGTGCTGTGGTGTCACAGCAACCTCCAACTCTCGGGCTTAAGCGATTCTCTCGCTTCAGCCTCCCAAGTAGCTGAGACTACAGGTGCCTGGCTATTTTTTTTTTTTTTTTTGGGTTGTAGTTGTCATTGTGTGGCGGTCCCTGTCTGGATTCAAACCGGCCAGCTCTGGTGTGTGTATGTAGCGGGCACCCTAGCTGCTTGAGCTACAGGAATTGAGCCTATTTTTATTTTTTTGAGACAGAGTCTCACTATGTCACCCTCAGTAGAGTGTCAAGGCATCACAACTCACAGCAACCTCCAACTCTTGGGCTTAAGTGATTCTCTTGCACCAGCCTCCCATGTAGTTGGGACTACAGGCATCCACCACAATACCCAGCTGTTTTTTTTTTTGTTGTTGTTGTTGTTGTTGTTGCAGTTGTAGTCACTTGGCTGGCCTGGGCTGGGTTTAAACCTGCCAGCCTCAGCGTTTCTGGCTGGCGCCCTAAGCACTGTGGGCGCCGAGCCTGGTTATGCTTTTTAAAGGTTCTTATCTATTGAGATCCATCCTAATATATTTACTGGCGAAATGGCATGATATCCAGAATTTGATTTTAAAAACTCAAAAGAGGCTTGCGCCCATAACACAAGAGGTTACAGCCCTAGCCATATACACTGAAGGTGGCGGGTTCAAACCCGGCCTGAGGGGTGGTGCCTATGGTTCAAAGGAGTAGGGTGCTAGCCCCATATACCGGAGGTGGTAGGTTCAAACCTGGCCCCGGCCAAAAACTGCAAAAGAAAAAAAAAGTAAAAACCAAACCTGGCCTGAGCCAGCTAAACAACTGCAACAAAAAAATAGCTGGGCATTGTGGCAGGCACCTGTGGTCCCAGCTACTCAGGAGTCTAAGGCAAGAGAATCACTTAAGCCCAAGAGTTTGAGGTTGTGAGCTGTGACACCATGACACTCTATCAAGGGAAACATGGTGAGACTCTGTCTCAAAAAAAAAAAAAAAAGAAAAAATTTATGGCTCTGCGCCTGTGGCTCAAGCGGCTAAGGCACCAGCCACATACACCTAAGGTGGCGGGTTCGAATCCCCAGCCTGGGCCCGCCAGACAACAATGTGGCTGTAACCAAAAAATGGCCGGGCATTATGGTGGGTGCCTATAGTCCCTGCTACTTGGGAGGCTGAGGCAGGAGACTTGCTTGAGCCCAGGAGTTGGAGGTTGCTGTGAGCTGCGATGCCATGGCCCTCT
>CAUYQV010037247.1:0-20386 GCA_963574575.1 Galagoides demidoff
CCTGTGGTCCCAGCTACTTGGGAGGCGGAGGCAGGAGACTGGCTTGAGCCCAGGAGTTGGAGGTTGCTATGAGCTGTGATGCCATGGCACTCTACCCAGGGGGATAGCTTGAGGCTCCGTCTCAAATAAAAAAAAAAAAAACAGACAAGAGGGAAAAAAAGACACATGAAGAATAACGAAAAAAGTAACTGCTGAGTTTTCTTTTTTTTTTTTTTTTTTGGCCCGGGGTTTGGCTTGAACCCACCATATGGGGCCAGTGCCCTACTCCTTTGAGCCATAGGCACTGCCCTTTTTTTTTTCTTTCTTTCTAGGTAGAGTGTCCTGGCATCATCATAGCTCATAGTAACTTTGAACGCCTAGGTTCAAGTGATCCTCTTGCCTCAGCCTCCTGACTAGCTGGGACTACCAGCATGCATCACCATATGCAGCTACTTCTTTCTGTCTTTTTTTTTTTTTTTTTTTTTTTGGCAATTTTTGGCTGGGGCTGGGTTTGAACCTGCCACCTCTGGTATATGGGGCCAGTACCCTACTCCTTGAGCCACAGGCACTGTGACCTAATTCTGTTCTTTTTTTTTTATTTTTTATTTTCTTTTTTTTTTTTGAGACGGAGCCTCAAGCTATCCCCCTGGGCAGAGTGCCATGGCATCACAGCTCACAGCAACCTCCAACTCCTGGGCTCAAGCGAGTCTCCTGCCTCCGTCTCCCAAGTAGCTGGAACCACAGGCGCCCGCCACAACGCCTGGCCATTTTTTTTTTTTTTGGTTGCAGCCATCATTGTTGTTTGGTGGGCCCGGGCTGGGGATTCGAACCCGCCACCTTAGGTGTACGTGGCTGGCGCCCCAGCCGATTGAGCCACAGGCGCCGAGCCAGTTTTTCTTTTTTTGTTAGTATTACCATGGCACATCTTTCTCCATCTGTTTACTTCTAATTTTTCTGTGTCTTCATATCTAAAGCAGGCTTATTGTAGACAAAACATAGTTGGATCGGGTTTCCCCGTCTTTGATAGTCTCTATCTTTTAATTGACATATATAGATCATTCACATTTAATTGAGATTACTGATCTCATTGGATTAATATCTACTGTATTCAAAACTGTTTCAATTCACTGACGTTCTTCATTGCTTCCTTTCTTGTCTTTTTACTCTTTTCTTGCCCTCTCTAGTTGTAACTGAGCATTGTATTTGTTCCATTTCCCCCTTCTCTCTTACCATATCAATTCTATTTCCTTTTTAAAAATGTTTTAGTTGTTGCTCTATCGTTTGCAATATACATTTACAACCAATCTAAGTCAACTTTTAAATAATGCTGTAATGCTTCACGGATCATGCATGTACCTTAACACACAGGCTTCCTAATTCCTTTCTTCCATCCCTTACAACATTACTATCATTCATTTAATTTATCTGTAAGTCATAAATCATCCAATGTTTTGTTGCCTTTTCTTTTTTTTTTTCAACAGACTTGTATTAATTAAGAGTAATAAAAACAAAAGATTTTATTTTACCTTCATGTATTCCTTTAGGGAGATATAATTCTTGGCCTTCCTTGTTGTTCTTCTCTCTGAACAACTTCTTTCAGCATTTCTTGCAAGGCAGATTCACTCATGACAAATTCCTTCAATTTTTGTTTGCCAGACAAAGTCTTTATTTCTCCTTCCCACTTGAAGGATAATTTTATACAATTCTAGCGTGGCAAGGCTTTCTTCTGTCAACACTAAAGATTCCAACTGCAATCTGTTCTTGCTTAACGTGGTTGCTGAAGAGGAGTCCAATGTCATACTTACTCCTTGTTCCTTTATGATAAGGTATTTTCTTGTTCTGGCTTCTCTTGAGATGTTCTCTTTGCCCTCAGTTCTCTGCAGTTTGGATATTAGATGCTGTGATGCTTGATTTCATGTGCCAAGTTGGCTGGGCTGTGGTACCCAGTTATTTGATCAAACATTACTCTGATGTTTCTGTGAAGGTGTTTTTTGATAAAATTAAACATTGCAATCAGTGGATTTTGAGTAAAGCAGATAAACATACATAATATGAACTGGCCTCAACCAGTCAGATGAAGGACTAAACAGAACAATACCTGACCTCCCCTTAACAAGAAGGAATTCTGCCAGCAGATAGTCTTTGGACCTGAACTTTAATTCTACCCTGAGTCCCCAGCCTACCAGCCTACCCCATCAGATTTTGGTCTTGCCAATCATCCTCACATATGTGAGCCAGTTTTCTAAAATGAATACCTCTCTCTCTCACTCCCTCTCTGTCTCTCTCCCTCCTATTAGTTGTATTTCTTTAGAGAAATCTTCCTAAGGTTCATATGCCTAGATGTAGAGTTTTCAGTATTTACTCTGCTTACTAGTCTGGGCTTTGTGGTTTGGTATCTGTCCTTAATTTTAGAAAAATATTTCCTCTTTTCTCGTGATAGCTAATCTTATGGGTCAACTTGGACCGCGTTTTGGGATGAGATTAACATCTCGATTGGTGAATTTTGGGTAAAGCAGATTGCTCTCCATAATGTGGGTGACACTCATTCATCAGTAGTAAGGCCTGAATTCCCCCAAGCAAGAGGGAATAAGAGGGAATTCGCCAACGGAGAATTCTCCATCTCAAAAAAATAGAATGAAATAAATAAATAAATAAATAAATAAAAGGTAGTTTTTAATAATAAAAAAAATTAGAAACTGGTGCGGTACATCAGTTAACTGGAGCCAGCTCAACTACTTGCTTGATTGACCCAAACACCTATGCTAGAGGAAAAGACATGATTAGAGGTGTAAATACTGTTTACATAAGTCTCAGATAATATTCTTTCTATTCATACTGTCTAGAATTCTGTACAAAAATATTGCACACACATGCACACACACATAAGTACTATTGTCAAGAGGTAAAGATACAATCATCAGAAGAAGACAGCCAATAGTGGGAACTCTAAGACAGGAATTTTTTTCAAAGACAAAAAGTTAATATGTTCAAGTGCCAAATGCTGTGGTTCTCAGTCAAGATGATTGTGCTCTCCAGGTGGACAGCTGGCAATGTGTCAAGACATTTTCAGTTGTCATGACTGGGAATTGGCATTTAGTAGGTAAGGTCAAGAAGGCTGTAAGACATCTTATAATGAACGCACAGAACAGTCCCCCACAATAAAGAATAGTCCTGTCCATAAAGACAACAATGCCACTGGTTACATATACTGATGTAGGGGGAAAGGTGGACTGCATGCACGAACACATGAAGAGTTTTGGCAGAGAGAGGAGGGGAAGTATAAAACAAAAGAATCTAACACACGTGCTAGAAACTTTTTGCAAAATGACATCAGAGATGAAAACTCCTTCAACGGGATTACAACACAGAGTGGATGTGGCAGAGGAAAGAATAAAATAGGTCAATAAAAATGGACCAAACTAAAATACAAGAAGACAAATCAGTGACCAAGAAGAGAATGTAAGAGATGTAAAACAATACTACACGGTTCCACATATGCATAATTGAAGGCCCAGAAAGGGAAGAGAGAGAATAGAATAGAAGAAATATTTAAAGAAAAGAAGGCTGAAAATTCTTCAAAATTAATGAGATATGAAAAAAGCCCAAAGTATAAAAATTAAAAACACACTAAGATGTGTTTTAAAACCATGTCATAATAAAGCTGCTACACCGCAAAGAAAATTTTGCAGACAGCCAGAGAAAGGAAACATGTAGCTGACCAATAACAAGAAATGCAGTAGACTTCTCATGCAAAACTGTGCAGCCTAGAAGCCAGTGGAGCAATCTCATTAAAATACTGAACAGAAAAATTACAACCTGTGAAAAATAAGGATGACGTGAAGACTTTTCAGATAAACATAACCTGAGAGAATGTACATCCAGCAGCACTGCACCATAACAATGCTCTAAGACATTCCTCATCCAGAGGAACATGATACCACATACAAATGTGGACTTACCCATAGAAATGACGACCACCAGAAATGATGATAATGTGCATACGCATAGAAGATATTTTTCTTTGTCGTTAATCCCTTCATAAATAATTGACTAGGATAGGATCAAGATGGCCAAGTAGGCACAGGTAGTATGCGCCTCTTCCACAGAGAGGGACCAGAATACTAAGAATATTCTCACATTTCAAACAGATCATCCAGGAGAAAACACTAGAATTCACCAGGGAAGAATATGAAGCGCCAAAAGTGGGTAAGGAGAGGGGCTAGGGCCACTTGCCTAGCTGTGGACTGGCTAATGGCTAAGAGAAGCTCCTGGAAGTGTGGAACAGTAAGAGAGAAGCCCCTAGCACTCCACTCTCTGAGATGAGCATTTACAATCCTGACTACAAGAGAATCCCCCGAACCACACGAGTCCCAGACCTAACATAGGGAGCTGCTTGGAGATTGCACAGAGGCATTGCTCAAGAAAGTGAACGCATACCCAATCCCACAGGCACCCGAGTCTAGAGCAGCCTGAGCTGGGTGGATTTCTGACAGCCTAGATGCTGGGCAACTGCAGGCACACCTACAGTCACTGCATGGCTCTCAGGAGGGATAGAGCAGCACAGGCACTGCCACCTGCCCCTAGGAAGGTGCCCACCACCCTGATACACTCTGCTGTTGAGACTGAGACATGAGCACACAGCATTTTCCAGTCTCTCACCCATGCTGCCTGCCTAGGTGGGGCCCCAGCCTATCTGATTACAGATCAAAGGTGACATTTTCAGAGTTTGACAATGGGAAGTGCTTCCCACTCAGGCTGAATTAGGGCTGGCATTGCTGTTGCATCCACGTAGCTGAGGAGGGACAGGGAAACCAGGCATTCTAGCGTGTATCTGGGACAGTGCCCAGCATCATACATTCAGCTGCTGTGGGACGAAGAAGTTTCAAGCAAACCGCACTCCCTCCCCGCCCCCAGCCAGTTTTCTGCCAGTGCAGTCCTGCCCCTGACCTGCAAAGGATAGTGCCAAGGCACCATTTTGGAAGTTTCAAGCTGGGTAGCTCCTCATCCTTAGATTGAATTCAGGCCAAGGCATCTGTAGTCCTACCCAGCTAAAAGGAACAGGGAAGTACACGCTCTCCTCCGTACTCCTAGGACCATTCCAGCTGCCTTCCTACATGCTCCTGTGAGAGAGACGCAAGCAGACCACATACTACACAATTTCTTGTCCATACTTCTGACCTGAAAGGGGACCTGCCTTTCTCGTTGCAAATCCATAGCCGGAACCATTTAACACTGGGCCCCCCTTCACCCTTGGGCTGATGTGGCTGCAGCTGCGACTCAGCTGGGAAGGAACAGGGGACACCAAGCTCTCCTAAACACACTTTGGACAATACTCACTGTCCTGTTACAGGCAGCCGTAGGACTGGAGACTAGCCTGCCCAATCCATTGCAGGTAACAAGAACACCACTTGGGTCCTAGTGGGTGGCTTCACCACTGCTGTTGCCACCTCAGAGATCACACCAACTGCTCAGAGGCCTGAGTATGCACACACACACCCAGCCCTCTGCTCCAACTACTAGCTTCCAAGCAAGCCACCCGAAGGGCCACAAATGGCCTCTTGTGACATACTAACACCACACCCTGCGTAAGTTGCTCTGGGACTGAAAATCAGACATACACAGCCTTCTGATCTGACAGTGGTCCCAAAGACTGCTTCAGCTAATATTCAAGTTCCTAGAAAATCTCAACCATAGCCTCTACGAATAACTGTTCCCAAAGTCACCAAGGAAATCAGATTTGACTGACCCTCTATGACCTAAGAAGTCACACAAAGACCACACTACTACAGGCACCCAAAATTAAAGCTGAGGTGTCCTACTCAAACAGCAGCATATATGTATCATCAGGAAAACATTTTCCCCTTCAAATCAATTTCAAAAAGTCAGAACAAGGGACCACTACATCGTACGTGCAGATATCAATGAAAGGACACAAGAAATTTGAAAAGGCAAGGAAATGTGACTCACAAAAGGACAACAACAGATGTCAAAAAATTCTGCAAAATGCCAGAAAAAGAATTCCATATACTGATCCTACAGAAGCTCAATGAGATACAAGAGAAATCTGAAAACCAATACAAAGAAATCAAAAAATCAATTCAGGATATAGAGGAGAAATTTACCAAGGAGATGACATCTTAAGAAAAACACAAATTCTAGAGCTGAAAAATTCATCAAAGGAAATGTGAAACACAGTCAAAACCTTCAAAAACAGACCAGATCAAGCAGAAGAAAATCTCGGAACTTGAAGGCAGGTTCCTGGAATTAATCAAGTTATACAAAACAAAGGAAAAAAGGACAAAAACGAATGAGAATAACCTTTGAGATGTCTAGGACTAAATAAGTGACCAAACCTATGAAATATCAGTATTGCTGATGGGGAAGAGAGATCAAAAAGTTTAAAAGCCTTCTTTAAAGAAATAATTGATGAAAATTTCTGAGGACTTCCAAGAGAGTTATACATTCTGATGCAGGAGGCCTAATGATCCCCCAGTCAAATATGCTGCAGAAAGGACTTGTATAATATAATCTGAATGACTAAAGTCAAGGTGGAAGAGAGACTTTTTAAAATAGCAAGAGAAAAGTGTCTCTAATCACCTACAAGGAAACTCCATCAGACTAATAACCAGACTAATCAGCAGAAACATTCCAGACCAGAGGAGAATGGGAGGGCATTTTTAAAATACTGAAAGAAAAGAACTATCAGTCAAAGAATTTTATATCCGGGAGGGGTTCAGTGGCTCACATTCATAATCCTAGCACTCTGGGAGGTCAAGGTGTTAGATTGCTTGAGCTCAGCAGTTTGAGACCAGCCTGAGCAAGAGTGACACCTCCTCTCTACTTAAAATAGAAAAACTAGCCAAGTGTGGTAGCACATACTGGTAGTCCCAGCTACTAATGAGGCTGATATAGAAGATTGCTTGAGTTCAAGAGTTTGAGGTTGCTGTGAGCTACAATGATACAATGATGCCACAGCATTCTACCCAGGCTGGCAGAGTGAGACCCTGTCTCAAAAAAAAAAAAAAAAAAAAAAATTAAATCCTGCCAGAAAAAGCTTCATAAATGAAGTAGCAATAAAATCTTTCCTAAACAAGCAAACACTGAAATAATTCATTTCTCACTGCTGGACTGCCCATGGTGATCAAGGTTCTTAACAAGGAACTGAAAGGTCAGTATTAGCTATCATAAAAATGTATGAAAATATAAAAGTCACGGGTCTCACAAAATGATCACACAAAGGAGGAAAGGAGAGGAATTAAATGGCAACATGATAGAAATTAGGCAAACCACAGAGACAAAAAGAGAAGAAGAAGGATTTTAGAAAACAAGTAGCAATCAACTAACAATATCACAAGAACAAAGCCTCACATATCAATATTAACTTTGGACATAAGTGGATTAAATGTTCCATTTAAAAGATAGAGATTGGAAGAATGGATTAAAAACATGATCCAGGAAGGAGTTCAAGATGGAGGACTAGAGACATCTCCTCACCAGCCACTCTGGGCCACTCCAACACTCACGCAAAGAGACAAGGAAAAACAAAAGGAGAAAGTGGTTAAGGAAGGGAACAATTAGAAACACACATGAGGAGGAACCAACAAAAAGAAATTCTGGTAATATGAAAAAAAACAGAACAGATCAAACCCCACCCCCTAAGGCATCACAAGGCAGCTACTACAGAGGATCCCACACATAAAGAAATGATGAAAATGACAGAAAGGGAATTTAGCATATGGATGGCAAAAATGATGAAAGGAAACAAAGGGAAAGTGAAAAAACACCAAAATGAAATCCAAAAATTCACCCAAGAAATGAATGAAAGACATCATGAAATGAGAAAGGATATATCGGAGCTTAAGGAATTGAAGGAGTCATTCAGGGAACTTAAAGATGCAGTAGAAAGTATCAAAAACAGATTAAAGCATGGAGAAGAAAGAATCTCAGGGATACAGGACAAGGTTCTTGAACTAACGCAGGCATTTAGGCGGAAAAGACGAGAGTAAAAACAGAATTCTCATAGAGAATTATGAGATTTCACAAAACATACAAAAATATGAATTATTGGTATTCCTGAAGGAGAAGAAGAGCAACTCAAAGGTATGGAAGACCTACTGAAGGGTATCATCACTGAAAATGTCCCAAGCCATCACTGCAGAGGTTCCAACACACTCCTTTAAGGTGGATATTGAACCCCAATTGTCTTAATACAAACAGAGCATCCTCTAGCCACATTGCAATGAACCTACCTGGTCAAGGTCAAAATGGAAGAGAAAATTCTGCAAGCAGCTAGGAGTAAGCACTAATTGACCTGCAGGGGGAGATCCATCAGGATCCCAGTGGAGGGATCCCAAGCTTGTAAAGTTTCAGCTGAGAAATCCAGAAGAGATTTGATTGTGACTTTCAACTGAAAAGAAAACAACTTCCACCCTAGGATCCTGTATCCTGCCAAACTCAGTTTCATATTTGATGGCAAAAATCAAATCTTGTACTGACAAGCAAGCATTGAGAAAAGTTACCACTATAAGACCAGCTCTGCAGGAAGGACTCCAACTCGTACTGCACACCGACCATCACAACAGACCGCCAGCAAAGTAAAGATACCTGGAAATGAAAGGTCAAAGCCTACCTCCCACAATGGCCCACATGATAAAACTAGATGTCAGACCTCCACAAAACAAGACAAACAGAACTCCACCAAATTTATCAATTCTCTCAATGAACGTGAAAGGCTTGAATTCCCCACTGGAGAGGCACCCGCTGGCCCACTGGATAAAAAAGCATAAGCCAACTATATGTTTCTAAAGGAAACACATCTAACCTCTAAGGAGAAAACAAGACTCAGAGAGAAGGTCTATAAAACAATATTTCAGGCAAATGGAAATCAGAAGAAAGTGGGGCCATAATTTTATTTGCAGATACAAATGGATTTAAAGCAATGAAAGACAAAGATGGATACTGTATACTGGGCAAAGGAAAACACAACAAAAAGGTACATCGATTCTAAATATATATGGACCCAACTGAAATGCTCCCATATTTACCAAAAAAAACCCTAAAAAACCCTAACCCTTCCTACAACAACATGATAACTGGATACTTCAATACCTCACTGACAGAACTGGACAGATCTTCTAAATAGACAGTAAACATTGAACAAGAGACTTAAATCCTACCCTAGAATAATTAGGCTTAGTAGACATGGACAGAACATACCACCCCCAAACTATTGTGTATACGTTCTTCGTGCCAGCTCATGGTTCATAATCCAAAACTGAACACATCCTAGGACAGAAAGAAATAAAACCTCAACAAAATGAAAAGAATAGAAATTGTACCTTGTATCTTTTCAGACTACAAGCGAAGAAAGGCAGAAATCAACTCCAACAAAAACCTTCATCCCCATAGATAGAGTCATGAAACCTAAACAAGCTTATGATGAACGACAATAGCTGGGTCAAGGAGGAGATAAAGAAGGAACTCATTAGATTCCTCAAACATAATGGCAATGAAGCCACAAGGTATCGAAACCTGTGGAATACTTCAGAACCAGTTCCTAGAGGGAAATTTATAAATTAGATGCCCACATCCAAAAAACAGAAAGAATACACATTAAAAAAAGTAATGAACCACCTCAAGGAACTGGAAAAGGAAGAGCAATCCAATCCCAAATGTAGCACAAGAAAATAAATAATCAAAACTAAGGCAGGAATAAATGAAATTGAAAACAAAAAAAAAATTCAGAAAATTAATGAAACAAAAAGTTGGTTCTTTGAAAAGATAAATAAAATTGATAAACCTTTGGCCAGATTAACTAAAATAGAAAAGTAAGATCTCTAATCTCAAACGGAAATTAAAAAAGGAGAAATAACAACAGATACTACAGACATCCAAGAGTTTATATCTGATTACTACAAAAACTCTATGCCCGGAAATTTGACAATGTGTAGGAAATGGACTAATACCTGAAATCATAAAACCTCCTTAGACTTAACCAGGAAGAAATAGATCTCTTGAACAAACCAGTATTAACCACCAAAATTGAAATAACAATAAAAATGTTCCCAACCAAAAAAAAAAAAAAAGCTCTGGACCAGATGGCTTCACAAAAGAATTCTATCAAACCTTCATACAAGACATTGTACCTATACTGCAGAATCTATTCCAAAACATGGAAAAGGAGCTTTTCCCAACACATCCAAGGAAACAATCATCTTGATACCAAAACTAGGAAAAGACCTCCCAAAAAAGGAAAACTACAGACCAAACCCACTAATGAATAGTGATGCAAAAAATACTCAACAAAATCCTACCCAATGCTACCTAATAAAAAAATTATGCATCATGATCAAGTAGGCTTTATACCAGGTTTTCAAAACTGGTGTAACAGCAACAACAAAAAGCCTGAACGAGAGCAAGACACCCCCACCCCTGCCTGTAAAAACAGCTCGGCATTGTGGCAGGCACCTGTTGTTCCAGCTACTTGGAAGGCTGAGGCAAGAGAATCACTTGAGCCCAAGAGTTTGACGCCATGGCACTCCACCTGGGGCAACAAAGTGAGGTTCTATTTCAAAACAAAACAAAACAAACCTGGTGTAATATGTAACATAGGCAAATCCATAAATGTAATTCTCCACATAAATAGAAGGAAAAGCAAATACCATATGATCCCCTCAATAGATGCAGAAAAAGCATTGGACAAAAATTTAGTATCCTTTTCTCATAAGAAGACTTAAGAAATTAGGCATAGAGAGAGTGCCGTGAGACATAGCTGGGCTAGTTCTTGCTGGGCTTTTGGGGCACTCCGGTTCTGAGCCAGCAGGTGGGCTGGGAGGCCCCCAAATGGGCTGCACCCTCTGCCCTACAGACACTGGAAGCTCTCCCTGTGGCTGCCCTCTGGCCCGGCACAAGCCTGGAAGCGGCAGCCAACCCAACCTCAGTAATCGGATGATGCCATCGGCTCTCCCAGGTCGGACTCCACCGCCCACTGTGTCTCCTGGCCCAACCCTGCCCTGCCTTGGCGATGTCCCCTGCAAATGTCCAGGACAAGGAACTTTAGGCAGCGGTGGGTGTAGTGGGAGGAGAAGAATGGCAGCTGCCAGAACACCATAGAGGACTGTTAGGGTTTGGAGGGCCCGAGAAGGCGGGTCTGAGGACGCTCAGTCACCTCCTTGGCTCCTGGAGTGGCGCAGATCCCGATCCTGGTGTGACTGCTCTGTCCCAATTGAGCGAACCCTGACTGTGTAGACCTCATGACGATAGACAAAGACCTTAACGGACCTGGAAGCTGAGCTGAGCCCTGTATGAGGACGGGTGGAATGGTTAGCAGACCATCGGGCAGTTGATCTTTATTCCACCACCAGACCATGACATCAGAGGAAACAACATACCGCATCTGGCATGAGTTAAAAAATAACACATTTTGTAAATACCCATTTGTTTAAAAAAATGATAGATAAACGTCTTCTGGAAATGACTTTGAAATGGAATTGTTAGACAGCCTCTGCAATGCTCGTCCGAATTTTTTCAGTGGTTTAGAGGACAGGGAGCCAAAGACCTTGAGAAGGAGGAGAAGATTCTATGCCAGACTAGTCATATTTTGAAGATATTTCATATTACAACCATTGTTTCGTGTGTGCATTTTATTCCTCACTACTATATATACAGTTGACAAAAGTAAGTACTTTCTTGAAACAACTACACTTCCTAGATGGTCTGAAGTGCCTGACATGTTAAAAGTAGAAGTAGTGATACCTTTCGTAAATACCTTTTGGTTAAAGTTCTTATGAAATTTTGGGGGAAAGGGCTAAACCACCTCTTGAGTAGTATACATTGTGTTTGTGCCTGGGTTCAGGAGAAGGAAGAGCTTTAACCAGTGAGCTTGTACTGGGGCAAGATTAGCCATTGTTCTGATGTCTGTGTATTTTGTCTTACTTACCTATGTACATAGTGTATATAAAGGACAAGTCCTAATTTCCATCTAGTCCTTCTAGATGTTTAAAGAGGCGACCAGTGTATGGCAAAAATAGAATTAATAAACTGATATATTTTGTACATTTTTGTTATAAAATTCCTAGCTAAGATTGTCTTCTGAAAATTTTGACATTGTAGCCCACTGGGTTGGTGGAAGAGGGACACAATAGCCCATGTTTTTGTCCACAAGACAAATCTTAACAAATTTTTTAAAAACAAAATCATATCAGCTAGCATCTCATAGGTAGCAATGAATATGAAGAGGGACTTCATAAACTATAGAAATACATGGAAATTAAACACATGTTCCCCTGAGTGATCGCTGGGTCAAAAAAGAAATAAAGATGGAAATTTTTTAAATTTTTGAAATGAATGAAAATGAAAGTACAACATACCAACACATGTGGGACACAGTAAAAGCAGAGCTACCACCAGGGAAGTTTATAACATTAAATGCCTACATTGAAAATGTAGAAAAGTCACGAAGTAACAACCTAACATTGCACCTCAAGGAACTAAAAAAGCAAGAGAAAACCAAACCCGAAGTTAGCAGAAGAGAAGAGATAATAAAGTCCAGAGCAGAACTAAATGAAATAAAAACCCAAAAGGTAATACATAAATTCAACAAAATGAAAGATTGGTTCTTTGAGAAAACAAATAGAATTGATAAACTACTAGCTAGACTAACCAAGAAGAGAGAACATCCAAATAAGCACAATCAGAAATAAGAAAGGAAACAGTAGAACTGATACACAGACACACAGAAGATCATCAGAGACTATTATGAACAACGATACAGTCACAAGCCAGAAAACTAGGAGGAAATTAATGAATTTCTGAAACACACAAGCTGCTGAGATCGACCCAGAAGAAACAGAACTGCTGAATAGATCAGCAATGAGTAGTGAGACTGAATCACTAACAAAAAATATCATGATTTAAAAAAAAAAAAAAAGGGCTCGGCGCCTGTAGCTCAACTGGCTAAGGCGCCAGCCACGTACACCCAAGGTGGCGGGTTCGAATCCAGCCCGGACCCGCCAAACAACAATGATGGCTGCAACCAAAATATAGCCGGGTGTTGTGGCGGGTGCCTGTAGTCCCAGCTACTTGGGATGCTGAGGCAGGAGACTCGCTTGAGCCCAGGAGTTGGAGGTTGCTGCTGTGAGCTGTAATGTCACAGCACTCTACCCAGGGGGACAGCTTGAGGCTCTGTCTCAAAAAAAAAAAAAAAAAAAAGGCTTAGGACCTGATAGATTCACAGCTGAATTCTATCAAATGTGCAAAGGAGAACTAGTGCCAATCCTACTGAACGTTTTGAGAAGGGGGAAAGCCTTCCTAGTTCATTCTACAGAATCAGTATCACCCTGATACCAAAGCCAAGAAAGGATGCAATGAAAAAAGTAAACTGCAGATCAGAATCTCTGATGAAAAAAATCCTCAAAACAATATTAGCCAACAAAACCCAACAGTGCATCAGAAGGATAGGACACCACAATCAAGGGAGTTTTATCCCAGAGATGCAAGGACGGTTCAACATATGCAAATCACTAAGTGTGGTTCACTACATAAAGTTAATAACAAAAACCATATGATCATCTCTATAGATGCAGACAAAGCATTCAATAAAATACAGCATCCCTTCATGATAAAAAATGACAGAGAACTCAGCTTAGAAGGAACATATCTCAAAAGAATAGAAGCCATATATGAGAAACCCATAGCCAACACCATACAGACTAGGGAAAAGGTGAAAGCATTCCCCCTAAGAACTAGAAGAAGAAAAGGATGCCCACTTTCCTTACTTCTTTCTGGTCAGCATAGGACAGGAATTCCTAGCAGGAGCAATCAGGCAAGAGATAAAAATAAAGGGCATCCAAATTATAAAATGGGAAGTCAAATTATCTCTGCTTTCTTTCTTTCTTTCTTTCTTTTTTTTGGAGACAGTCTCAAGCTGTCACCCTGGGTAGAGGGCCAGTGCCGTGGCATCACAGCTCACAGCACCTCAAACTCTTGGGCTTAAGTGATTCTCTCGCCTCAGCTCCCAAGTTGCTGGGACTACAGGTGCCTACCACAATGCCCAGCTATTTTTTGGTTGTAGTTGCCATTGTTCTTTGGTAGGTCCAGGTTGGATTTGAACCCACCAGCTCCAGTGTATGTGGCTGGCACCCTAGCCGCTTGAGTTGTAGGCGCCGAGCCTATCTCTGCTTTCTGATGATATAATAGTATACCTAGAAAACTCTAAGGACGCTTCCAAAAGACCCCTAGATGTGACAAACAAAACAGCAAAGTCTCAGATTATAGAATTTAATATGCAAAATTCAATTATATTTCTGTACAGAAACAATGGCCGAGGACAGAGCAAAATCAAGAACTCAAGCACATGTACCACAGCTGCAAAAAACTAACAAATAAAAACACACACACACATATTCACCCAGGAATAAATGTAACCAAGGAGATGAAAGGTCTTTACAAGAAGAAGTACAAATCACTGATGAAAGCAATCATAGACAGCACAAATAAATTGGAAAAACATTCCAGGCTCATGGATCAGAAGAATCCATATTGTGCAAAGAACATATTTCCCAAAGCAATCTACAGATTCAATGGAATTCCTATCAAAATGCCAATGTCACTGTTTTCAGAATTAGAAAAAACACAATTCTGACATTTATATACAACCACAAAAGAGCCTGAATAGCCCAATCAATCCTAAGTAACAATAGCTAAACTGGAGGCATCACATTACTGGACTTCAAATTATGCTGCAAGGCTAGACTAATCAAAACAACATAGTACTGGCATAAAAGTAGACACATAAAACAATGCAACAGAATAGAGAACTCAGAAATAAAGCCATATACCTACAACCCACCGATCTTTGACAAAGCAGACAAAAACATATACTGGAGCAAAGGCACACTACTGGATAAATGGTGCTGGAAAAACTGGGGAGCCATATGCAGAACAATAAAACTAGATCCCTAACTCTCAGTATATGTGCATAAAAATTTCACTCAACATGGATTACATCAATGTGGAGATGGGTGGATTTAAAAAACTTTAAAGGAGAACTAACGATTTAACTGTTAGACCTGAGAAAATAAAAACTCTAGAAGAAAATCTAGGAAAACTCTTTTGACATTGACCTAAGCAAAGAATTTATGACCAAAACCTCAAAAGCAAATGCAATAAAAAGGAATACAAATTGGGGCAGTGCCTGTGGCTCAAAGGAGTAGGTTTGAACCCACCACCCATATGCCAGAGGTGGTGGGTTCAAACCCAGCCCCAGGCAAAAATCGCATTTAAAAAAAAAGGAATACAAATTAGACTAATTAAACTTAAAAGCTTCTGCAGAGCAATAAATGAATAAATAAATAAATTAATAATCAAAATAGTAAAGAATAGTTCAATAATCAATAGAGCTAATACAGAACGGGGAAAATTTCACAAACTGTGTGTCCACAAAAGGACTACTATTCAGAATCTACAAATAAGTCAAAATACTCAACAAGAAATAAATCAGGCACCCATTAGAAAAGTAAAGTATTTCTTATAGTTCTGGAGGCTGGGGAGTCCAAGGCCAGCATCTGCTCAGCTTCTGGTGAGGGTCTTCATACTGTGTCATGACATGGCAGAGGGCATCGCATGGTGAGAGGGCCGGAGTGTGCTAGCTCAGGTGTCTCTGACTTTTCTCATTAATTCACTAATGTCATCATAGGGGCCCCACCCTGACATTATTTAATCCTAATCACCCACTGAAGACTCATCTCTAAATATCATCAAAATGTGAATTTGGGTTTAGGTTTCCAATATATGAAATTTAAGAGACATATTCAAAACACAATGCCTATGAATTCAACTTGTTAGGATTCTTACTTTTGTGATGACTGCCTAATCTACATTAGCACTATAAAAATAGTCAACAGGGAAATAACTTGAGATGATAGCTGGCTTTGTCAAGTGTCTCATGACATTTTCATAAGTAATTATTAAGAATGAATGAATTAACTGGATACAAGAAAGATAAAAGCTTATAAATGAACTGTTCAACTCTGATTAGTTTTTGTTTTGTTTTTTTTTGAGACGGAGCCTCAAGCTATCCCCCTGGGTAGAGTGCCATGGCATCTCAGCTCACAGCAACCTCCAACTCCTGGGCTCAAGCGAGTCTCCTGCCTCTGCCTCCCAAGTAGCTGGAACCACAGGCGCCCGCCACAACGCCCAGCCATTTTTTGGTTACAGCCGTCATTGTTGTTTGGCGGGCCCGGGCTGGGGATTCGAACCCGCCACCTTAGGTGTACGTGGCTGGCACCTTAGCCGCTTGAGCCACAGGCGCCGAGCCTGATTAGTTCTTTATAGTATGTCTGCCATAAAGGTTTTCTAAATCTCTTTTGTAATCTTTACACCCTTAGAGTTTTCTTAATTTAAATACAGTGGAACCTCCATAGTTGGCCACCTCCCTACATTGACCACCTCCTTAAGTAAACCTAATTTTCACGGGCTGGACATGTACTCAATGGAAGACTGACCATCTCTGTAAGTTGTAACTTGACCCTTGGACTGTGACACACAATATTAATTTACCCTGTATAACTTGACCAGTGGAGTCCACTCTACACCAAGAGTTAGAAAGTGTGGACTATGCCCCTTAGTTGCATCATTTTTTTATGATAAGTTATTTCTTCATATCTTATTGTTACCATGACATGAGTTGGATTAGGCCTAACATGCTATTGTTCATCGTATGTTGCAGAAGATTTTTTCAATGTGGAGGACTGGTCTGAATTGTAGGTGCATCCTACATTTAATGGAAAAGAAATTTATAGTTAATCGAGACACTGTTACCCAACAGAAAAAACACAAAGAGCTGATATTAAAGAAAAGGGTTTATCTTCTACATTTGCTGGAATGCCACAGGCAAAGAAAGATGACGGAACATTTTGGTGTTAGCAAAACCACAGGTAGCAACATCCAAAAATGTAAACATGAGTACTTGGAATGATATGGTAAGAAAAACAGAGACCTACACTGGAAAAGTAAAAAAAATTAACCTTGATTAAGTCAATGAAATCACATTAAACTGGTTCTAAGAAATGATAGCGCTCAAGGCAAATGATCAAAGAAGTTGCTAAAAAAATTCATACAGTAATTCAGGGTGACATATTTCCAAGCATCACTTGATTGCTCAAGAAATTTAAACTGCCACATAATTATCTCCGAGAAAGATTTGTGTGGTGAATCCACTGAAGTTGCAGTAGAAGTTGTGACGGAGTTCATCAAAAAGTTCCTGGATGTCACCAGAGGCTTCAAAGATGACAGCATCTTTTTTTTTTTTTTTTTTTTTTTTAGACAGCGTCTCACCTGTCACTCTTGGTAAAGTGTCATGGCATCATAGCTCACAGGAACCTCAAACTTCTGGGCTTAAGCGATTATCTTGCCTCAGCTTCCCAAGTAGCTGGGACTACAGGTGCCCGCCACAACAAAGCTATTTTTAGAGATGTCTTACTCTGGCTCAGGCTGGCCTTGAACCTGTGAGCTCAGGAAATCCCTCCCCCCCCACCAGCCTCCCAAGTGCTGGGATTACAGGCCTGAGCCACCACGCCCAACCCTGAAATGATGACATCTTCAATGCTGACAAGTACAGGATCTTTTTCAGGATGACGCCTGACAGGAATCTCATCATGAAGGTTGACAAATATAAGAGAGGAACACTTTCCAAAGAATGTTTCATAGTTCTGCTTTGCATTAACTCAACCAAAGAGAAACCAAAGCCCTTGATGACTGATAAATTGGCAAGCCTACACCCATTCAAGAACCCGAAGCCTAAGGTTTCCCCCATCACATGGAGATCAAACAAATGTGCACGGATGACTAGTACCCTATTTGAGGAGTGGGTAAGTAGTTATCGACTGAGAAATGAAGAAGAAGAAGAAATAATCTCTTTGACTGACAGTAGACTATTGTGCCAGCCACTCACAAGTGAATCATCTCACAAACATGAAGGAGGCACTGAAATTTCTGCCTCCAAAAACAACCACAAAAGTCCAAGCTCTTCACCAAGGCATCATCAAGACATTTAAAATACACTACTGAGGCATGGTACTGTGGCTCACGCCTGTAATCCTAGCACTCTGGGAGGCCAAGGCAGGTGGATTGCTTGAGCTCAAGAGTTCAAGAGAAGCCTGAGCCAAAATGAGACCTTGTGTCTAAAAATAGCTGGGCCTTGTGGCAGGCGCCTGTAGTCCCAGCTACTCAGGAGGCTGAGGCAAGAAGATCACTTGAGCCCAAGAGTTTGAGATTGCTGTGAGCTATGATGTTACGGCACTCTACCAGGGGTGACAAAAAGTGAGATTCTGTCTCAAAAAAAAAAAAATGCACTAGTGAGCCCAAGTCCTGCAGTGAGTTATTAATAAAACACAAACCTGTGGTCCACCTGTGGAAGCAACTTTGTCTCCTGCATCAATTAATTCTCTGGACGCTGTCCTCTGGATTAGTTCTGCTTAGCATAAAGTTCAGCTAGAAATGATACAGAAGCATCTCAAGAAAGTAGGATTTGTCACAACCCAAGAGCAAGCTGTTTTGGCCCCATCAGGCAGTCTACCTCCCATGGCAGAATTTGAAGAAGTAGCTTTTGAAAGTTTTGTTGCAATGGATGAAGAGGTGGCAAACTGTAATGAACCTGACCCGGACGTGTACTTTACCGAGCACCGTTGATCAGAGTACCAACCAGCATAAAAGTACACAAAGCAGCTGATGAAGTGGAAGAAGCACGTGAAGATAACACTGAAATGGCAGAGACTCCAAAAGAAGAGGATGTTAACATCTAACAACACAGTGGAAGTCAGATGCCATGGAAAAATGCCCAAGTATGCTGAGTGGGATAGCCAGCATTGAACATGCTTTGTCCACTTATGTTTGTAATAAGAATAATAAACATACATCATTTTATCATAAGGACTTTTGCACTAGATGGTTTATCACAGCTCGATTTACAATCACCAAGATGCGGAAACAACCCAAGTGCCCATCAACCCAATGAATGGATTAATAAGCTGTGGTACCACTCAGCCATAAAACAGATGGAGACTTTGCATCTGTTGCATTAACTTGGATGGAGTTGGAGAACATCAATCTTTAGTAAAGTATCACAGGAATGGAAAAGCAAGTATCCAATGTACTCAATACTAATCTGAATCCTACAGATGAACATAATACATGCTCAGGCAAGAGAAAAGCTCAATTTAATTCAAGTTGGGGGAAAAGGGGAGGAGAGGAAGTATAGGTATACTCCTACTTAATGGGCACAACATGAGGTCACGTAGCATGCCTCTTGGGTACAGGACACAACTACAACAGGGACCTTACCTAGCAAATGCAAACATTATACCCTAATCATTTTACACTGATATTAATCTGAAATTAAAAAAAAAGAAACAGACCAAGATTGACTCTTTTTTCAGAAAGAATGACTAAATCATAAGAAAACAGCAAATTTATTGATTTCATATGATACCATATGTGGGATTTTACTGTATTTTGATTATGTATGATTTCATATGATGTTCTCTAATAAAAGCTGTACAAGAAAGTGAAGTACATGTACGTATCAGTATAGCAGGCCTACTTCCTTATGTTTACAAGTTTATTACAGTCCCTTGGGTGGTCATCTCACAGAAATTCTACTGTAGTTGATATTTGTTAAACATCTAGCTTACCTGTAAAGAAGATACAATACTAAAACATTAATTACTGGATATAAATTTATCCACTTTTGGAGAAACACTAGTTATTACAGAAAAACTAAAGCCTTTTTGGTTGGTTAGTAAATACTTCCTCCTGGTGCCACATTGAAATAGCCAACATGAGAAAGCGTATTCTTCTAAAAATTATAAAATTATGTTAATTTAAAGAATGGTGGTTTTGCTGGAAATTATAGTCATTAAGAGTTAAAAATTCAAAGTAATATACTGTAAATAAAACTAGAAATAAGACAGGAAGCTGGCTCGGCGCCTGTGGCTCAATCGGCTAAGGCGCCAGCCACGTACACCTAAGGTGGCAGGTTCGAATCTAGCCTGGGCCCGCCAAACAACAATGATGGCTGCAACCAAAAAATGGCCAGGCATTGTGGCAGGCGCCTGTGGTTCCAGCTACTTGGGAGGCGGAGGCAGGAGACTCGCTTGAGCCCAGGAGTTGGAGGTTGCTATGAGCTGTGATGTGATCTACCCAGGGGGATAGCTTGAGGCTCCGTCTCAAAAAAAAAAAAAGAAAAAAGGAAAAGACAGGAAGCTCCTGTAGCTCAGTGGGTATGGCACTGGCCACATACACCGAGGCAGGCAGATTCAAACCCGGCCCGGCCTGCTAAACAACAATGACAACTGCAACCAAAAAATAGCCAGGCATTGTGGTGGGCACCTGTAGTCCCAGCTACTCGGGA
>CAUYQV010037250.1:0-24785 GCA_963574575.1 Galagoides demidoff
CATCACAGCTCATAGCAACCTCCAACTCCTGGGCTCAAGCAAGTCTCCTGTCTCCGCCTCCCAAGTAGCTGGGACCACAGGCGCCCGCCACAACACCCGGCCATTTTTTGGTTGCAGCCATCATTGTTGTTTGGTGGGCCCAGGCTGGGGATTCGAACCCACCACCTTAGGTGTAGTGGCTGGCGCCTTAGCCGATTGAGCCACAGGCGCCGAGCCAAAATTTTGCATTTTAAATAATATTTTATTTCCTAACCAGAAGATGATTAATTCAGACCTGCTCAAGCTGATTTCATAATCCTAGTTTTATATGTTAGTTCACTGTAAGAAAGTGAACTGATTTTTTTAGTTAAAAATGTTTTAAATAGTCAGTATGTTATATTTATGTTACAGAATTATTTGTCTTCTTTCAGATTCATTGTTCAAGAGTGAAGAAAATCTTACTGACTTTAACAACTTAGTGAAATTCCCTTGTAATAGCTTCAGAAAACCGGATAGAGAAGTGAAAATCAACAGGAAAACTGCATTCGGAACCACAACCCTTGTCTTGAGTGATTTTAGCAATAAATCCAGTACTTTGGAAAGAAAAACAAGCCAAAACCAGATACCAGAGGGGGAATTTTCCAACTTTCTTCCTACTAATGTTTGTTTTAGTGATACACAGCACCCCTCCAAGGAGAGAACAAACCGTCTAACTCAACTGTCTAGCAAAGTAAACATATCACCTGCAGTCTGCACTGAGTCTAAATTATTCAGTCCAGCACATAAAAAATTGAAAACAACCCACTACTCATCACCAGAACTCAACAGTTGCAACCCTGGATTTTATAAAAGGTATGATGCTTTTAACCTTGATCTTTAAGGTATTTGTATCAAGTTGTAAGAAGACAGAAATATCATCCATTGCTAAGGAAGTTGAATTGATTTGGGTAATGTAAATCAAACACTCAAAGATTCCTTTCCCTTCTCTAGTTTAAAATGTTAGAGATGGGAAGGAAATGAAAAATAGAATTGCTTACCTCCATCTATAAAAAGTTCTTTTCTGATGGCAAACATACACTTGCTCAATACAGAATACTTGGAAAAGATTGGAAAATATGAAGAAAAATATGTAAGTCACTCATAATCATAGCAGGTATCAATAATCACTTTGAGCATTTTTTTATATTTCCTTCCAGTGGAAAATAATTCTTCTTGAAGGAAAACTGTCTTTTATAGAAGTTTAGTAAGTATCCTGTGTTGTGAGGAGAGGGATTTGAGGTGGCTTTTTTGGATGACCTTTCTGTTAAAGATGGTCCTAAAGAGCATCCTTGCTACTTTTGTATCTAAAATTCAGAAGTTGTAATTTCAGTTAATAGATACTGCCAGAGCAGATACGTTTTGAGCAGATATGTTTTGTAGAACATATCCTCAATTGCTGTTATGTAATGCAGAAATTTTAAGATACACTGTCATCGACCTTTTTCCTTAATCATTACTGGTAGCTCCTGGACCAATTTCTTCTGACCATCCTTTGTCCCACCTAGTCTCTTTATCTGAGCTTCATAACTGTCACTACTTGATGTTAACTCCATCAGAGAGGCATTTCTTTAAAACTTCCCTTTCCTTTTTTTTTGAGACAGAGTCTCACTCTGTCACCCTAGGAAATAAGCTTTTAGGATTCCTAGAGGTTGGTTTATAGTGTACCAAGTAGCTGGGATTACAGGCACCAAAATACCCAGCTACTTTTTCTTTTTCAGTAAAAGACAGGGTCTTGCTGTTGCTTAGGCTAGTCGGCAACTCCTGAGATCAAGTGATAAGCCCACTGAGGCCTCCTAGAGTGCTGGGAATACAGGCATTAGACACGGTTTGCAGCCCCAAATTTTCTTTTCTAAGCTGCTTTTTTTCCCCCTTTATAAAGCAGATGTCTTTAGTCTAGCATTTTGAACTGAAGTGAAGAATTTTTAACATGTGAAGCAAAGATTCTTCCCATGTGTGTCTTTTCTTGCCACTGGGAGACAAGCAGAGAAAGAGTTAGAGTCATCCCTTGATATCTATGGGGGTTGGTTCCCATACCACCAGGATACCAAAATTCTCATATTCTCAAATCCCAAATATAAATGTGGCAGTATTTGCATATAATCCATGCACATCCTCCTGTATATTTAAAATCATCCCTAGCTTACTTCTAATACCTAATACATTGTTGATAGTTGTTATACCATGCTTTTTATTTGTATTATTTTTCATCCTTTTCTTTCCCAGAATATTTTTGATTCGAGGTTAGTTGAATCCATGGATGTGAATACTCTTTAGATGTTCTTTGGGTGGAATCTGTAGTAACCTCAGGAGGGATTCTGATTGCTCCCTTTCCTTCTGTTCCCTTACTGTGCCTTCATCACTGATGGGGAGATTCCTCCTCAGGGGAGTGGGATGAGGAACCACCCGGTGGAGGAACCACTCCAAACCACCTTCTCGGAATCTTTAAAGCTTATTTCCTAGTAATTCTGAGGCAGTTTTTACCTAATAGATACATTTATTCCAAGTTTCTTATTCTGACATCAGTTAATCCTGATGATTTATCTTTGACTGATTTTTTTTTTTTTTTGGTAAATGTTGTGTTCATAATCATTTATGATAACCAGTTTAACTTTTATCCATGTACTCACACTTGAATTATTCTATATGCCAAACTTTTAACTTCCTGGGTAAACATACCAGTTTTTCACTTTAACACTAGTTCATGTCTCAGGATGGAGCTCTCGAAGGAGTTAAGAGTGTTTGAGTTGGGATGCTGTCCTGTAGGAGCAAGTCATTTTTGAACAGCCTTTTCTGTTCCATGGCATAAGCAGAAAGAATAGAGATGATCATCTTAAAATATTATGGTATTCATACCCACGTGAAATATCTTCATGTATTTTTATCCCCTTCATGCTTTGTAGGAAATCTTAGACAATTTAACTAATGAATTAGAGATTTAAGAAAAAACATTAATTTAACCTTAAACTTAAATGGTTTCTTCATAAGCCATTAGTAGTAGACCATGTGATTAATCACAGTGCACAGCATTACTCAGAAATGCTGCAGCCTGTGTATGTATTGAATATAAGAACACCAGGACTGAGACTCCACAATTAATCAAGATCAACTAGCAGAATAAATGTCAAGTGATGAAATAAATTCACCCAGCAGCCCTTCTGCACCCAGCTACTTTACAAGGAATAAATTGCAAATTACTGTCATTTATTTCATTTTTACCCTTGTCTGGCAGCTATAGTGTTCATCTTGTGGACAAGATGCTTAGCAGAAACTCACAGCATAATACTGTTAAAGCAGGTAGTCCACTCATAATTTATGGCTAGTTTATTTTTCTTTAATAATTATGTGGTAATTTGGCTTTTGTTCTCTTAATTATGGATCACATTACCACACAATACACACAGTGTTGATGAGGCATATTCTCAGTTTGGTCTTTAAATATATGTGAATTCCATCTAGCTACTGGATTGTAAATTCGGTGATTGAACCGATTTTTAAGCAGTTAAGAAAAACAACTAGAAACAGTTTAAGCCTTTGATCCAATTATTATAAATACAGCAAAACAAAGTGATGTACTTTTAAAGAGCATGTGCTTTAGGTTGAAATATTTCCTGAGCTGATGCCAAGGCTGACATAGAAGAGTGAAATGATACTATCGTTACTATTTTCTCATGTCTGCTGGCATCACAGGGGCTGGAGGTCTGACTTTAATCATCATGAGTGCAAGCATTGAAACTGTGTACTTGTTTCTAGGTCACTTTTTGGAATTTTTAGTCCCTAAAGATTCCAGAAGTACCTGAGACCATCTAGGATGAGCCATTTTAATGTCTGTTTGATCCCTTAAATAATCCTGGATGACAAAATACATGCAATGTGATTGATTAATTAAAAAAAAGTAAAATTCAGGTAGCATTTTTATTAAAAAATAAACTACTCTAAGGTCAAGTATGGGAGCTTATGCTTGTAATCCCAGCACTCTGGGAGGCTGAGGCAGGTGGATCCCTTGAGCTCAGGAATTGGAGACCAACCTGGGCAAGAGTAAGAACCCTGTATTTAGAAAAAAAAGAAAAGAAAAGAAAAATTAACTGGGTGTCACGGCAAGTGCCTGTAGTCCCAACTACTCAGGAGACTGAGGAAGGAGAATTGCTTGAGCCCAAGTGTTTGAGATTTTTGTGAGCTAAGATGACATCAGGGCAGAAGGACAAAGGTGAAAGGTGAGATTGAGGTGGAAGGCCCAAATGTCTTCTTTCAAGTTCATTTCTTTCATTATTCCTTTTTTGGTGTAAAGTTAACAATACCCAGCCATATACTCTTATTCTTTATACCCAGGGTATGGTCCACTGACCAGAGCATTGTTGTATAAATGAGTTTAAACCAATTTCATCACAAACAATAGATGACTTTCTCTGAAGATTTCAACCACCTGTGATGTCTTAGGTCATCACTATAGAAAAAAAAATGTGAAAAATGCAATTTAGGAAACAAGGAAAAAGGGAAAACACTCCTGACTTTTAAGTATTTTTAAAAATTATTTTATAGTGAAATTTTATATTTAGAAATTTGCCCAAAGTATGAGAAAGGATAAACTGGTCATCAAAAAGTTAAAAAATGGGAATATTTAAAAAGAGGGATTTCTGGTTTTAATTAATATGAACACTTTTTTCTCTTCATCTGGTTTATTAAAAGACTAACTTATAAAGGTATTAGTAGCATATGCACAATATAGGAAATTAAAAATTATAACGAAGCTCCTTCTCAAAGAGAAAATTCTGCTGCTACAGCTGCAGTCCAAGGCCAGCCTCTAACCTTTGCATGAGGTGTGTGAGGAAAACCTCCAAATACCCTTGATTCTAATTGGGAGGGAGAATAGAACTTCTCCACTAGCTTTGCAGAATTCACTTTTCTGCCCTGCCAGGCAGCCTGTTTTTTGCTGGAATATGATTGTAACTATTACAGTAGCCTTGATCAAAGAAAAGCATAGAAAATTGTCTTTAAAGTGGACAGTGGAGAGAGTGATCTCCATGGCCTTGTCATAGCTACTGATGAAAGTTTGCTACCTATGAGAAAATAATTAGAGAAGATTGTCATGCTCTTCACCTTGGGGGATGGGAGACAGCTGGACTTGAGAATGTTTCAGAGGAAATAAAAGTAGCCACACTTTTATATGGCTAAGACAAGAACTGACTATTACCAATGAAAACTAGGAAAATCTGACATACTGGGTATACATTTTGGTTGTTTTTATCCTTTAGAAATTTATTTGTTTGGTATACATAGATTTGGAAGTAAATTAGAATTACCTAAGAAACAAAGAATTGATTTGTGTAATTACCTAAAGTCAACCATGGTCCACTTTTTTTGTGAGGGAAATTCTAACATGCAGGGGTGAGGTGGTGTGAATGACCCCTTTAGCACTATTACGCTGTAGTTATTTTGTAACCTGTCACTACAGTGAACTTCAAATTAAAATGACAGATGGTCCTTGTACATCAAATTCCAGCAGTCCTCGCTGCAGTAAACACAACCGCCTCTGCCTTCTCCGAGTCGTGAGGAAAGATGGCAAAAACAAGGGCAGGCAGTTTTATGCTTGTCCCCTGCGTGGAGAAGCACAATGTGGATTCTTTCAAGTATGTGTAAGATTCATCTAGCTTACTGCAATGTAATTGACCACTTTGGTCATTAAAATGTAACAAATAGCAGTGCTTTTCTAGCTTTATCCTTAAATTTTAAATAGACATATTGGTATTCAGTCTAAAATGTGAATATTGAAGAACTGAAAATTCAAAGATATTCAGCCAAAAAATTATAATAATAAAACAACAAGTAGGTTATTAATATATTTCATGATGCCACATTTGTAACCACTAGTCTAAAAGTATTGTTGCTCTTGACTTGTAATAAAAAGTAGAAGGTATTGCGCAAAAAGAAAGTACCAGGAGTACTTATGTAGCTAAATGATACAGGATAAGAATTTGGGCTTCTAAACTTCAGTGCTATATCTAAAACTTTGATTTATGCATTGGCCCACAAGAAAAGCAATTACATACCTAAGGTTTACAATAATCTTAGCAAATCCTGCTATACAAGCTTACCCCCAAAAAATGATGGCACAATAACAATTTAGCTAAGGCAGGGGTGTCCAACCTGTGGCCCACAGGCCACATGCTGATTTTGTGAGGACTTTTGCTGTAATATCTCTGGTATCAGATAGCGTGAAAAGTATGCATGGACCATTTTGTTTTTATGTTTTGTTTTGTTTTTTTGCTAATCAGCTTTTGTTAGTGGTTCTGTATTTAATGTGTGGTCTAAGAGAACTCTTTTTCTTCCAAGGTGAGGCAGAGAAAAAAAGAAAGGTTGGACACCCCTGATAGGTTATTTCTCATGTCATCCCAATTTCTGAATATGTCACTGAAAGTGAATCTGAAATGGGGGACAGAAACCTGGGATTCTTTTACTTTTAATCTTATTTTGTGCTCCTCAGCATGATATCTCACCATGCTGTGTGTGATTCTAATGTTTAAAGATATATAGAGAGTGGCCATAAAGTTCATGTGCAATTTAAAATATTGTGCAATTAGATTTTCTCTTTATGAAGCCTTTATAGATTTAATGGACAAAATATCATTAGCAACATTCATAATATTGCTAAAATATTATCACCTACTTCATACCTCTTATAAGGCCAAAATTAATAAGAATAACAATGTAATCTGCATAATGTAGTCCGAGAAAGTCCCTATTGTGTTTTCTTTTCCTAAGAGACTAAGGAAGTTTAGTATTAGAATCATGACAAATCTTTGCTCTTACAGTTTTAATTAAAACATATCTATAGCAGAGACACTGGTGATTATAGCAAGATTCTGGTAGTTTTCATTTACTCTTAATAATGTGAAGGAACTTCTGTAAATATCCCTTTAGACAAAAGGAAGCTCAGATGTAATGCAAACAAATTTGTTACGTGCTTCTTATAGGACATAGACCTTTCTAAGGGTAATAACTAATGACTTATGTCTGTTTTGTAATCAAAGTAATGGTGACAGCAGAGAAGGCAAAATGGCACCAATCACGTGAGCCTGGGCTGAGCCTGCAGATCACTCTGACTTTTCTCTTCTTCTTTCTCCCACCACAGTGGGCAGATTTGTCCTTTCCTTTTTGCAGCCACGGCAAACGCTCCATCATGAGAACAGTGTTGAAGATTGGACCTAATAATGGAAAGAACTTCTTTGTGTGTCCTCTTGGAAAGGAAAAACAGTGTAATTTTTTCCAGTGGGAAGAAAATGGGCAGGAATAAAAATTATTTCAGGATGCTGGTATTTTTTTTTCCTGTAGAATATCTGGCTTTCATCTCTTCAAACTGTGTGTAATGTGTAGTGTCCTTTTGTTGAATAGAAAGGATGTAGGATATCTATGGTACATTGAAAAGTTACTGTAATATTTGAAAATATTCTTTTAAAAAAAAATGTGCTTCTTCTGTCCATGCTGTGGCTATGTGTTTTCCTTTTCCCTTGGTGGATGCTCTGGGAGTTTTGTTGGCTGGACAGCATATTCCATTTAGAATGTGTATTTCATGTGTTTGGTAATGACAATAAAGTGGTTTTAGTGTGTTCTAAGTCTCTTGTAACTTTAAGGAAGCAGTGATTTTTTTGTCCTTTTTTTTTAGGTGCGGAGTAGGGAGCACAATAAAATATATTATGGTCTAGGTAAGCAGTTTTTTTGTTTTGTTTTGTTTTGTTTTTGAGAGGCTTATGCAGCAAAATAAAATAAGATATTCTGGTCTATGTGAATACTTTTCTCAGGTGCCAGCACTATTTATAATATATGATTAAAACTACTTCTGGTTGGCTGGGCACAGTGACTCAACGCCTGTAATCCCAGCACTTGGGGGGTCGAGGTGTGTGGATTGCCTGAGCTTACAGGTTTGAGACTAGCCTGAGCAAGAGCGATACCCTCATCTTTAAAACATAGCTGGGCATTGGGCAGCTACTTGGGAGGCTAAGGCAAGAGAATCACTTAAGCCCAAGAGTTTGAGGTTGTTGTGAGCTGTGATGCCATGGCATGGCACTCTACTGAGGGTAACAAAGTGAAACTGTATCTCAAAAACAAAATTCAAAAACAAAACTACTTCTTATTTTCTTAAATAAAAATTTTAAAATTTTATGAAAAAGAGGATACACAGGATTTATTCTGCTCAACAAATGTTAAGTTCCCATTAAGTGCCAGGGATATGCCAAACCTGTGTATAACTTCATTTTAACATGTTACTTTTAAAAATAGGTCAGTTTCAAAAGCTTCATAATGTATTTTTTTAACTTCTAGTTTTATTTTATTTTAAATGCCCTCCACTTTTTAATTCAAAATTTAGTCCAGGTAATTGTATGATTGCCTCCTGAAAGACAATACCAATCTTTAAGGTATATCTATGTATGTTTGTGAAAAACTCCTTTCAGAGCTGGTTTGTTCTGTTTAATAATAATAATAAGGACAGTATTGAAAATGGCTTGAACGGCTTCTGAAGTTGATCAGCAAGAACAGAGCATGTTTCATAGTCTTTGAAGTGTTTTAATTCTACACTAAAAAGACAGAGTTATCATAAGATCAGTGATCTTAACCCAAAGAGCCCACCAGGACAATGACTGCAGGGCAGACCAAGAACTGGACTGGGCAGTTGACAGTCTCAGCTGACCTGATGTGATGCACACAGTGTGTCCATTCAGAAGGGTACTTTAATGCTGCAACAACAAGTGAAAAAGGCCACTACAGAAAGGCTTCCACAAAGCCCAGTCTCCACAAGGGTGCACATTAATTTAAAGGAAATAGAACCAAATGGAACACATAGGTTTTTTATTTTTTATTTTTTGTATGAAAGGTTTTTATTGGTGGGGGAGGGAGGCTGCAGAACAGCACCAAGGAGGAGAGAAAAAGAGAAGAGAGAAAGAGAGTGAAGAGGACGAGAGAGATGAGGAGAGAGCAGAGGAGAAAAGAGTGTACCCTTATATAGGGAAGTCTCAGAATGGTGCTGGGATGGTGGGGTAACCAATAAGGAACACATAGGTTTTAATATGATAAATTTAGATCTTACAAGAAATGCTCGGGATCTGTATGAAGAAAATTTTACTGTGAAGCACCAAAGAAACAGATGGATTTTGGTTCAAACAAGCACAAAAACAGGCTTCTAATTGGAAAAGATGAATGTTTAAAAGATAACATTTTCACAAAATTTCCCATCAAAATCTCAAGGGGGTTGGTTCATGCTTTCATTGTGCTGTAGTAAACTCACTGAACCCAAAATTTCCACAGATGACTAGATTCTGAACAAAATAATAAAACAAGGATGGGCATGGTGGCTCACACCTATAATCCTAGCACTTTGGGAGGCTGGCAAGAGGATCACTTGAGCTCTGGAGTTCAAAACCAGCCTGAGCAAGAGTGAGACCCTGTCTCTACTAAAAATAGAAAAACTAGCTGGGCGTAGTGGCAGGCACCTAGAGTCCCAGCTACTGATGGGGGAGTGGGCAGGGATGGTGGCTGAGGCAGGAGGATCGTTTGAGATTGCTGTGAGCTGTGAAGTCAGGGTGCTCTATTTATTTGAGACTCTGTCTCAAAAAGAAAATAAATTAAATAAATAAAAATCGATACTAAAGAGCCAACTAAGATAGGCAGGTTCTTGAAGGGTGTGAAATTTGGAGGAAGTAACCAGCTGGAGGTGATTTCTCATTTTTTACAGCTTTTTATCCTGAGAGCAGAAGAAAACTGAGCATACTGCCCAAAATTTCAATAGAAAACCCAGTCTTTCTCACCAGAAGAGAAAGCAGTTTTGACGATCAGCCACTGGTCCACAGTGAGAACCCCAGAAAAGATATATTAAGAGCAGGGGGAGCTCTGAGTCTTTGTTGTTTACTAACCCCTGGACCACATATGCTTGGGACCAGTGGAATCCAGAGCAGCTGAAGATAAAACAACTAAGCTATTTATCTGATGATTAAAGATGATGAGCATTTTTTCATGTGTCTGTAGACCATGAGACTGTCTTCAGAGAAGCTTCTGTTCAAGTCTCTTGCCCACAATAAAATGGAATCACTTGTTCCTTTCTTATTGATAAGTTTGAGTTCTCTGTGGATTCTGGTTATCAGACCTTTGTTGGAAACGTAACCTCCAAATATCCTCTCCCATTCTGAGGACTGTTTACTTGCTTTACCTACTGTGTTCATGGCTGTGCAGAAGCTTTTTGGTTTGATCAGATCCCAGTAATGTATTTTTGGTGTTGCGTCAATTACCTGGGGATCCTGCTCATAAAATATTCTCCCAGGCCAATTTCTTCAAATGTTTCCCCTGCACTCTAAGAATCTTTATAGTTCCATGTCTTAAGTTTAAGTCTTTTATCCAGTGCAAATCAAAACCACTCTGAGATAACATCTAACTCCAGGAAGAGTAGCCCACATAACAAAATCCCCAAACTATGGATGTGGAGAAAAGGGAACACTTCTCCATTGCAGGTGGGAATGCAAGCTAATTTGTCCCTTTTGGAAAGAAGTTTGGAGAACACTCAGGAATCTGAAAGTAGACCTGCCTTTTGATCCTGTAATTCCTGTACTAGGTGTATATCCAAAAGATCAAAAATCACTTTGTAATGAAGATATTTTTACCAGATTGTTCATTGCAGCTCAATTCATAATTGCCAAGTCATGGAAGAAGCCCAAGTGCCCATAGACCCATGAATGGATTAATAAATTATGGTATATGTATACCATGGAATACTATGCAGCCTTTAAAAAGATGGAGACTTTACCTCTTATGTTTACCTGGATGGAGCTGGAACATATTCTTAGTAAAGTATCTCAAGAATAGAAGAAAAAGTATCCAATGTACTCAGTACTTTTATGAAACCAATTTATAATTATACTTTCTTTCTTTTTTTTTTGGGGAGACAGAACCTCAAGCTATCCCCCTGGGTAGAGTGCCATGGCATCACAGCTCATAGCAACCTCCAACTCCTGGGCTCAAGCGAGTCTCCTGCCTCCGCCTCCCAAGTAGCTGGGACCACAGGCGCCCGCCACAACACTCGGCCATTTTTTTTGGTTGCAGCCATCATTGTTGTTTGGCGGCCCGGGCTGGGGATTCGAACCTGCCACCTTAGGTGTACGTGGCTGGCGCCTTAGCTGATTGAGCCACAGGCGCCGAGCCACTTTGGATATTTCTATGCTATGTAGTTCATCTTTGAGTGTTTTCTTTTCTTTTCTTTCTTTTTTTTGAGACAGAGTCTCACTATGTCACCCTCGGTAGAGTACTAAGGTATCACAACTCACAGCAACCTCAGACTCCTGGGCCCGAATTGTCTTGCCTTAGCCTCCCAAGTAGCTGGAACTACAGGCACCCGCCACAATGCCCGGCTGTTTTTTGGTTGCAATTGTCATTGTTGTTTAGCAGGCCCGGGCTGGGCTCAAACCCAGTAGCTTTGGTGTATGAGGCTGGTGTCCTACTCACTGAGCTGAGGGAGCTGAATTATCTTTCAGTTTTTTCAAATTGTTGCAAGTCTCAAAATATCTTCCCAACATATATTTTTGGAAAAAATCTGTTTACAAGTGGATCCTTGCAATCCGAACGTATATTCTTCAAGAGTCAACTCTGTATGTGACTCTGTGTACATCAACTCTGTATGTGACTCTGTGTACACACGTGTATAGAGAGAGGTTGGGGTTCGGTTTGCTGATGTTTGTTTGTGAGTGTGCATCTGTGTGAGTGTGCATCTGTGTGCGTGTGTGAGACCAGCCTGTGATTCTCCTTACAGTGTTCTCATCAGGCTTGGGGAACCTCACGAAGTCAGTTACAGAATGTAGCCTCTTTTTGTATCCTCTGCAAGAAATTATGTAACATGTATTATTTCTTTCATAAATGTTTAGTAAAAGTCGCTGATAAACACATTTGGGCTTGAAGTTTTCTTTGTAGGAAGGTTTTAAATAGTGGAGCCAACTTTTAAAATGATTGTGTACTAGAATTATTTGTATTTTCTATTTCTTCTTGTATCAGCTTTGGTAAATTATATAGAAGTCACTATTCCACACAATTTTTCACATTGGTGGGCATAAAATTATTAATAATGTTTGGGGATCCCAGCACTCTGGGAGGCTGAGGTGGGGGAACTAAGCTCACGGGTTTGAGACCAGCCTGAGCAAGAGTGAGACCCCGTCTCTAAAAATAGCTGAGCATTGTGGCAGACGCCTGTAGTACCAGCTACTTGGGAGGATCACTGGAGCCCAAGAGTCTGAGGTTGCTGTGAGTTATGACACCACGGCACTTTATTGAGGGCAACAAAGCGAGATTGTGTCTTAAAAAAAATTTGGGGAGGCTTCTTTAGTTTTTCTGGATGTTAAAACAGTTTCATTGATTTAAATAGGAATCTACTTACTAACAAAACACCTTTTATTGCAGGATGCTCTCTCAGAAAGAAGAGCATTTAAGACATGAATGTATGTTTTAAAAACAAATGAACAAAGGGCCGTGCACGCCGGTGTTCACCTGCCAAGCTCCAGCAGCAGGAGCACGTTAGGAGCCCGTGTGCTCCTTCCTGGGTGAGGTCCCCTGTCCCCTGACACCCGGGCTGACCCTTACCTGATGTCTTTATGCTTTCACGTTTCCTGTATAGCCCTGAGCAACATATGGTTCTGTGATGCTGAGTGGCAAGCCCAAGCCTAGTTGTGCAGGGCAGGGCTAATGTTCTCAGAGATAAAAGCTCTCAGGAGATAAACCAGATGTCTCTGGGTTCCAGCCTGGTGTAGGTCCCTCTGAGAACTCACAGGGGTCCTTTCTGGGGGAGTCAGAGGGCAAGATTATAAAGGAGTCTGTGACATCTGTCCGGCTATGCTGTGGACTAGTTACTGAATAGGTGGGTAGGCTGGAGGAGTGGGCTGCCCTTTAGTTGATTCAGAGCTCACCATGGCCTTGCTCCTGCTCTTAGAAGTAGGTCCAAGCACGTCACTTCTGTGGGCCTGAGGGGAGAGCAGGCATTTCATCAACATGTCGCCAGGTAAACAAGTAAGGGCCAGAGTCTGGAGCAGCTCCGCTGGGCTTTCTGTCCCTGAGTTGGACAGACTGCTCTCACCACCTGGCCCACCCGTGCCGTAGCACTGGCTGTGCTCTGTCGGTGTGCTGTCACCTTGGGAGGGGAGGCTCTCTGTCCCCCCTGCTGTTGAGTAAATTGTGTCCCATATCTCATGTTTTCTTCTTTCTTGGTTATTGTGTTTATATCGTTGCCCATATTCCCTGGAGAGAGGGTGCTGGTGAGGTGAATTTTGGGGAAGTGTGCATGGATGAAAATGTCTTTTTGTACACACGGAAACGCACGGTGACAAGTCCGTACACACCCTGTTGCCTTCTCGAATCCTTGGTTGCTCTTGAGCAGTCTGACTCCTTTCTGGTGCAGACTGACTTATTCCACCCTCTGTGGAAGCTTCTGGCCTGTGCTCCGTACCTGGTGCTCCTGGGCTCACACCCGTGTGCCTAGTACAGGCCCCTTCTCACTCAGCCTGCAGTTACTGGGCCTGCACGGGCCCTTTCCATCAGGCAACTTTTGTCCTTCAGTTCTAGAAATTTTCTGTGAACTATTTCTTTGTCCCCCCCCCCCCCTTCTTTCTGGAATTCTGTTGTTTGGCTGTTGGAAGTTCTGGAATAGTTCTGTAACGTTCTCTTTCCAATTTTCCATCTCTTTGTTCTTTTTCTTTACTTTCTCAGAAACTATCTTTAGTAACTTTAATTTCCAGTCCTGTTCCTGAGAACTCCTTTAGGTTGTTATTCAAATCTTTCTTTTATGGGGTATCCTGTTCTTGTTTCGTAGATGCAATACATTTTCCTATTGCTCTAAGGCTATTAATGATAGAAACTAAAACAGACACAGGCAACAACAATTTGGAGGAAATAGATCATACAGGGAGAAAAGCACTTTCTATGCTGTGTTAGGTTTAGAGCAGTGGTTCTCAACCTTCCTAATGTTGCAGTGTATTTTCATTGTTACAGAGGGTTTGCGATCCGCTTTCCTCAAATGTCTGGTAACCCTGCCTATCTGCTCATAATTGTGAGAATCTAAAATGCTGACTTAAGGCTGGGCACAGTGGCTTGCACCTATGATTCCAGTGCTCTGGGAGGTGGAGGCTAGGGGATCCCTTGAGCTCATGAGTTCGAGACCATCCCCAGCAAGAACAAGACCCCCATCTTCAGTAAAAGTGGAAAAACTAGCTGGGCATTATGGTGGGCACCTGTGGTCCCAGCTACAGGGAAGGCTGAGGCAGGAAGATTGCTTGAGCCCAGGAGTTTGAGGTTGCTGTGACCTGTGACAGCATGGCACTCTACCCAGGGCAACAGAGCAAGACTCTGTCTCAAGGAAAAAAAAAAGTGCTGACTTGAACTCTGGGCTCCCCAGCAGGGTTTCTGACACTGAGCTTCACTGGAAGGTCGTCTAGAAGAGCTCTCTGTTGTGGAGTCTCCCTGGTCAGTATTTTCAAGTTCTTCTCTGGGCTGCTCAGATCCTCCAGGGAAGCATCTTCCAAACTTCTGTTTGGAGGGTGCAGGTCTGGCTCCTGGCCTTCTGGAGCAGAGCAGGGTGAAGAGAGCTGGGAGTCTCAGCAGTCAGCACACATGTGGTCATGGGGTCCCCTGTTTTAGGGAAGGTGCTCACTCAGCTGGCTGTCCACAAATAAAACCCTCAAACTTCTGTGGTGTGGGAAGGGGCAGTCGCCCAAACTCATGAAGAGGGGAAGTGGGACCCCTTGGCCCCCACAGCTTTCTCCCCAGACTCCTCACTGAGCCTGCTGGCCAGCTGGCTGCCCTTCCCAGCGCCCCCTGTGGGGTGTGGGTGTGGCAGGCTGGATCCAGCTTTCCTCTGTTAGTTTGCGATTTGGCTTTTAGGATTTGCTAAGTCAATTTCTGCTCCTCTCTATGCTTTTCCAGCTTCCAAACTTCCTTGCTGTTCTCTCTGCTTCTCCCCCACTTATTCTTACACATACCGAAAATTTGTATACTATTTAAAATCACAATAATAGCTTTTGAACCTCTAACCTCTGAGAGATTCCTGTTGCTTAAAATCAAAATGTAGATGTCTCCTGTGACCTCATTACAAAGGGAACAGAGTTTTTGCCGGATTATGAAAGAGAAGGCTCCGCGCACAGCCGGCAGGGGGCGCTCTCCCGCCCTGCTGCCCTGAGCGTCCGGCTGCTCCGCCGGCCTGCCCGGAGGAAAGGCCAGGCGGGGAGAGGGAAACGGGGCCAGCGGGAGCAGCCCATGGGAGAAGCAGAGGGGCCCCTTCTTAGAATTCACACACACACACAGAGGGTGCCAAAGATGTATAGACATTTTAAGAAAGGGAAAACCCTATATTAAATTCCTAATACTCCAGTCACGTTTGACATTTGCAATTACAAGAGGTGCGCAGCGTGACTGTATTCAGCTTTTGTTATCAGCGTATATTGAGTATTACAGCTTTAATACAGTTTTTCTTTTCTTTTTTTTTTTGAGACAGAGTCTCACTATGTCACCCTTGGTAGAGTGCGGTGGCATCACAGCTCACAGCAACCTCAAGCTCTTGGGCTTAAGCGATTCTCTTGCCTCAGCCTCCCAAGTAGCTGGGACGACAGGCACCCACCACAACGCCCCAGCATTTTTTGGTTGTAGTTGTCATTGTTTGGCAGGCCCTGGGCCAGGTTCTAACCTGCGATCCTGGGCGTATGTGGCCTGTACCCTAACCGCTGATTTACAGACGCCAAGCCTGGTTTTTCTTCTCTCCCCTCCGCTGTCTCCCTCTGTCTCCCTGGGTAGAGTGTCCTGGCATTACAACTCACAGCAACCTCAGACTCCTGGGGTTGAGCAATCCTTTTGCCTCAACCTCCTGAGTAGCTGAGACTACAGACGCCCACTAAAACAACCGGCTGTTTTTTCTATTTTTAGTAGAGACAGGGTCTTGCTCTTGTTTAGACTGGTCTCAAACTCCTGAGCTCAAGAGATCCACCTGCATTGGCCTCCCAGAGTGCTGGGATTACAGGCGTGAGCCACTGCATCCAGCCTTTTACTGTATTTTTTTCTTGCTTAAAATGTGTGTATATTTTTTGGTACCCTTTGTATGTACATAGGTCACTACAAAAGTTTCGAGACAAACTGTTATGGCCCATTATTTCACTTCTGAGAAGCAGTGGGCAGCGTCCTTTCTGATTCACCCTTGCAAGTTTCAATTTGCTCAGCTTATTGGTGTTGCTGAGAGAGCTTTGTTTGCTTCCACTCATGCTTTTTTTAAAAAATGTTTCTTGATTTTTGTGTATCTCAAAATTTTCATAATGACCCACATATGTATATGTATGTTTGTATTATTTTTGTATTTAGTTATATTAAGAGAGAATACGTGGAGAAGTAGGGTATTTTGTTATTTTATATGTACCAAAGAGGTGTTTCCATTATACTATCTCTTCCAGACTATATTTTTTAAAAGTGTTATTCATTCCACAGATACTTATTCTGCATTTACAGTTTATCAGACATGATTATACGTGCTGTGGATACAGTAATGACCAACATATCAAAGCTCACACCTTAAATTTGAAGTTCCAAATTCAAGACTAACTTAAATACATTTTTCCCCAGAGAAATGACTCTTGTTCTGTAGGACAATTAACTGTGTCTTTCCCTTTTCTGTATCCTCAATCAATAGCAAAATAAAAGATAATGTAACATACACTGAATGCTTTCTTTTAGGAATTTTATTTAAATCTTCAAATGCCATTCTCCTCTGTAAAGAAACAGAGGTATTGGGGTGGCGCTGTGGCTCAGAGGAGTAGGGCGCCAGCCCCATACGCTGGAGGTGGTGGGTTCAAACCCAGCCCCAGCCAAAAACTGCAAAAAAAAAAAAAAAAAAAAAAAAGAAACAGATATACTGCTGTTTCCCAGCTTTGCTGCCTTTTGGAATCACTTGAGGCTCTATAAAAAGATGCTAATGCCTGGTTGCCACTCCAGACATTCTGAGTTAGCCACAGGCATCACGATCTGAACAGGGTCATCTTTAAGCTCCCTGGACTATTCTCATATGCAGAAAAGTTGGGGAACTGCTGGACTATTCCCTAACACTGATGGCTTCTGGGGGAGTGACTTCTTTGAACCCCGACTCTTCCTTTTCTGTCACTGTGTGTGGCATAATTGACCAAGCATTGATCAGCAAAGATCCACTGGTTGGTTCCCAGCTGATGCAGCTTAGAGTGGACACTTGTCATCGCGACTCACTTGGGTACATATTTAACTCACTTACACTATTCTCCAGTTGCCATTATCAGCTGGCAAAGCCCCAACCCTGGTTAAACCCAGATCTCTGCTCCTTCTCTGTCTATGTCACCTGCTGACTGCTGCTGGAGGGGTGTACTGTGTGCCCACTGCCCTCTGTAGTGGCTGTTACCCCATCAGCACCCTTGATGTTCTGTTGTATTTCCGGCAGTTCTGTTGTATTTCCTTAGTTTCTTCATCTTCCCTCCCTTTTTAGGTCCATTCTCTCCCTCACTCTGAGCTGGTGATTTTTGCTTTGCATTTTAAGTGGCAAATGGAAATGATCCAGAGAGGAAATCTTCCTAGTCTCCTCTGTACAGGTGGCGTCCTCCTGCTACTCGGGACAAGCTGTCCGGCTGTCCCTGGGTGCACCAGCTCCATCTCCTCTGCTCAAGGAATCACCACTCTTCTTGTCTCTCTTCCTCCTTCCCAGTTTTTCCGTCTCTCCTGGGTCATTTCGACCAGCCATAAGGTTATGGCCATATCGCCCTGGATGTGCCCGATCTCTCCAATCAGCAATAAGTACGTTATTTCATCTTTCATCTGAAACTAAGCATTAAAGTCTTGTCTGCACCCCTGTACTGAGCTACCATTCCATTCTGTGCCTCTGTTCACCTGTAGGAAGGGGAATAATACTTTCCCTACTTATTAGGGTTGTTTTGAAAATAGAATCAAAAGGACTCTGAAATGTTAAGTGTGTACACACACACATACATATATATTATAATTCAAAAGTTCTGTGTTGCTGGGTGCTAATGTGCAAAGATGAAAATACATAGTATCTTGAGATTTCAGAAAAATGAACAGTCAGAGAAGCAAATAAAAAAAATGCAATATAATTCTTGTTCTGGGGAGGTCTTGGTACATTGAAAATGACTGTTCTCACTCACCGCATGCTGATGTCTGGAGTGTCCCAAATCCCATCTTCCTGATAAGTCAGCTAATAGGCGATGGCTTTAACTGTGCGGTTTCAGCCTGACATCCAGTGAATCTTTTAGTGTTTCAAGATAAAGCTGCATTTTTATGAAATTTGGGGAAAGGCGCTGCTGAGAAGGGAATTGCAGGCAAGTCAAGGCTGATTTGCTCTTCTTGAGACGTCCTGCCTGAGTGGCCTTAGAGGCATTAGATTACCTGAAGGACCTCCCATTACAGATAAATAAATAAGAACCTGAACTTGGCTGAATCATTAGAGAGTTATTCTGTGCATACAGGAAAGATGGAGAGAGACCCCGGCTGGTCTCTGCACACCCTTCCTCCTCTCTTCTCAGTCCTCTCTCCCCAGACCTCTTCTTTAGTTTACAGACTGGGCCCAGCATCTGCGAGGCTTCCAGCTCCTCCAGAGCAGGAGTCGGGAGCGGTGAGGAAGTCTGGGGGAGAAGACTGAGCTTCTGGGGTTGTCCATGGAGAACTGCTGGGTGCAGAGGGTGCACTTGGGCTCCGGTCTGTCTCCCGGGGCTCTGACCCGGTTGTGGGGCTCCAACCGGGTCCTGCCACTCCCTGGCTGTGCCATCTCAGGCAGGTCCCTTCACCCCTCTGCTTCTGTCATGAGTGAAGTGGGGGTGATGGCTGTCCCCACCTCACAGTGCTGTTAGGAGAGGCCAGCGGGGTGAAGTCATGAAGTGTTCAGAGCTGTCTGGCTGTGTGATCGACTGTTACTGCCCGTTCTTGCTGTGGGGGGTTTAGAGGCCCCCGTTTTTTCTGTTGGCATTTGCATCTTTGTCTTTTTAAGGCAATAATGGTTTCTGGAGCTTCTAACATTAAAGGAATGAGTGGTAAGGGACCATTTAAGGAGCAGGTGTGGGACAGTTGGCGTGCAGCATTGTAGCTCTCTGGGGAATGATCGCGCACGCTCCACCACTTCCCTGCGAGGAGACTGTGCCTCCCTTAAGTGTTTGGGATGAGGAAAGGACATGTAAAGGTGGTTTTGGGAGACACATCACATCTGAAGCAGACCCTGTGTGTACAGAGGGCGGTAGGAGCAGAGGTGAGAGCTGCGGAGACCTGTGAAGCCCCTCCAGAGAAGCGGGCAGGAAAGGCTGGTCACAGGGCGCCCACTGCTGGCACTGCAGGGGAGGTAACAGCCTGGGGCCTGGGTGAGCAGCTCACGGAGGTGACAGCATGGGGGAGGTGACAGCAGGGGCCCTAGGGGGAGGTGACAGTGTGGGGCCTGGGCGGGCAGCTCAGGGAGGTGACAGTGCGGGGCCTGGGCGGGCAGCTCAGGGAGGTGACAGTGCGGGGCCTGGGTGGGCAGCTCAGGGAGGTGACAGTGCGGGGCCTGGGCGGGCAGCTCAGGGAGGTGACAGTGCGGGGCCTGGGTGGGCAGCTCAGGGAGGTGACATTGTGGGGCCTGCGTGGGCAACTCAGGGAGGTGACAGGGGCCTGGGTGGGCAGCTCTGGGAGGTGACAGTGCAGGGCTTGGGTGAGCAGCTCTGGGAGGTGACAGTGCGGGGCCTGGGTGGGCAGCTCTGGGAGGTGACAGCGTGGGGCCTGGGTGGGCAGCACAGGGAGGTGACAGTCTGGGGCTTGGCTGGGCAGCAGGTACTCGCACACCGAGGACCCACTGTTGCTGGGTGTAGAGCTGGAGGCTGGAGGGAGTTCATGTTGTGCCCTGAAGCTCCGTCACTGAGGGCACAGCTGAGTGACTGGACTTTCAGATTTTAGAGGTCACTCGGCAGCAGGGAGGGCAGGTTGGAGAGGGTGAGTGAACCCCGGCAGCATGAGGACCAGGCTAGTGGAACCAGCCCACAGAGCTGATGGGCCCTGCAGAAGGGACAGCGGGAAGAGGAGCCAGACGTTCAGGACAGAGATGGGACTGAGAGGGGTCTGGGGCGAACAGGACCTGGGGAAGCGCCAGGCCTGGGTGAGGGTGGGAGGTGCTGCCGGGCCGCAGGCCCAGCTGGGAAAGGCCAGAGCTGTCTGAGCAGTGCCACCAGGAGGGCGGTGTGGGGGCAGTGGACACAGTTTCCAGTCTGGCTCCCACAGAACTGCTCTTGGGGACACGCACCCATGGACATTCGTACAGAGTAATGCAGAGAAGTCAGATGGGAAACGGAGGTTGGATTTTTGGCTTTTTAAAGCAATGTTAAAGGAGTTTCTAGTGGTGGGGACAGAAGCTGTGATTGGAACTACAGATCCATCTGGCTCGTAAAAGGGCCTGCAGTCATCACGAGTGCTCTGGGGAGGAGATGGGGTGAGAGACAGGCGTTCTCCATTCCCCGTCCGTCAGGTGCTAGAATCGATGAATCTTTTCTTCTCTGAATCCCACCATTCCTGTGCTTCCTTCTGTCAGAACACCGGTGATATTTCTGGTTCCTTTTATGCCTCTACCTCCACCGCACTGCCCACTAGCTGATCATCCTCTAGGGGAAAGGTCGTTCACCTGCTTCGTTCTCAGCATCTGTTATAAGCCGTGTGGGTGGTGGGTGGGCTAAGAGGCTGGACACAGTTATTCTTTGTGTGTATGTGAAAAATAAGAGGCCAGACAGGGTTATTCTCTGTGTGTGTGTGTGTGCGCGTGCATGTGTGAAACGCAGGAGGCTGGACACAGTTATTCCATGTGTGTGCCCAGGCGCGTACCTGTGAAGCAGGTGACTTGATCGTAATAGGAGGAGGCAGGCCAGGGGTGGGTAACTATTTCAATAGTAATACAATAGTTTCAGATGAACGCATGTCGTATCCTATGCCTCGCGTAGTAAGGCTTTTTTTTGGTTCCCCACACTATTTGCAGAAAGGATGGTCCAGGACGCAGCCATTAAAGCAGCATCCGAGTTTTGCGTCTGGCCTGCGATCCTGCCAGGAAGGTCAGGTCCGTGTGTGGCATTTGCGCGGTGTTTCGCGTGTCTGCCTCCCCCGGCGGCCAGGGTGGGACAGGGCGGCTGGCACCTGTCGCCGCCGCTCCCCGGCGCGGCCAGCAGAGGGCAGGCTGGCGCACCTCCCCCACCCTGTGTCTGGTGCCCGCGCAGGTCTCGCGGGGTCTGCCCCAGCGCGCAGGCTCTGGCGTCAGGTGTGCAATTAAAAACCAGGGGAAAGGGGTGCAGAGTTCGTCCCTGTTCTCTCCATGGGACTTGACCCTGGGCGCGGGTCACTTTCAGCCCACGTTGGCGGCCCTGCCTGAGTGGTTTCTCCCGCAGCAGCTATAAGGGGTCCAACCCCGAGCCTGGGAGGGGCGGCGGGGTCCGTGGTCTTCGGGTGCCGGATGGCGAGTCTCGAGAACGTTAAGGAGGCGCCTCATGTTTGGTCCCCACGTTGAGGTCTGCGGCGTCCAGCTGGCGCGCAAAGACACACGGACTTCTAGGGAGCTGAATAGCCCTGTACGCCCACCACGATTTGTGGTGGTGTTCTGGGGAAAATGTGATAATAAACATCCAGTCTGGAGGAGGCGATATTGGGCTGTGAGTTCTGGAGACCTGGATTCTGTGTTGGATGCTGCTGGGTGTTTTTTTTTTTTTTTTTTGAGACGGAACCTCAAGCTGTCCCCCTGGGTAGTGTGGGACAGCAACCTCCAACTCCTGGGCTCAAGCGAGTCTCCTGCCTCCACCTCCGAAGTAGCTGGGACCACAGGCGCCTGCCACAACGCCTGGCTATTTTTTTTGGTTGCAGCCCTTGTTGTTCTTTGGTGGGCCCAGGCTGGATTCGAACCTGCCACTTTAGGTGTATGTGACTGGCGCCTTAGCCACTTGAGCCACAGGCGCCGAGCCTGCTCCTAGGTGTTCTGAAAATCACCTGCCTAAGTCCGTTTACCTGTCTGTAAACAGTGTCCTTCCCAGGGACTTGGCGGTGACGCCGGTTCAGGGTGTCCACTGAGAAAATCCGTTTTTTTCTTTCAAAGTTTTAGATGCTGTATTTGAGAGGCAGTTAATCCTACATCAGAAAGAGTAACAGAGTTCCTGGGGAAATCCCGCCTGACCATTTAAATGAAGATTTAGTTGTCCTTCATCCTTTTGTGAGAGAGAAAGCTCACAATGGTGGAAGTGTCCCTGTTGTAGTCATTGCTAACAGCCAACCAGTGAAATGTGAAATTCGTCCTCCTGTGTGGACCATTCAGTCACTGGTGACGTCTGTGTCCTCGCTGGGTGGCTCTGGCCACGTGTCCCTAACGTCCCGTTAGGTAAGTGCTCCTTGCACTTGAGTTCCCTCGTGCTTTACTTGGTACCGTTTCTGAAGCGTGTTAATGCCGTGAACATTAGGGAATGGAAACCTTGGAGTCTAAACAATTTGAGTGTTCCCAGAAAACAAACCGGTTCTCCTCTCAATTTTCAGAATAAAGAAATTTGAGATCCTTGGGGATCCTCTAGTCCACCTTGCTTGTTTTACAGAAGGCTCAGGGTAGAATGAGAGGCACACTCGTCAGGAAGGCTGTTACCAAAACCTCCCCTGAGTGTAACAGGTGTTGGCGAGAGTGAGAACAGACCTGCACCTGTGCCCTGGTGACACCTGCAGCTGCCGGGGAGAACACTGTGGTGCTTCCTCAAATGCAAGTGGAATTGTCAGCCGATCTGGCAGCCCTGCTTCTGGGTGTGTGCTCCAAAGCTTAAAGCAAGGTCTTAGAGAATTTGCACATCATGTTCACAGCAGCCTTAGTCTCAGTAGCCGAGCCCCAATACGCAGTGCATCCAGGTGCCTGCTGGGACGTGCCCACAGTGGAATAGTACTCAGCTCTGAGGAAGAAGACTCAGCGTGAGTGAGCCCTGAGGACATGACGCTAAGTGAGCTAAGCCAGTCACAAGAGGACAGGTACCCTGTGATTTTACTCATAAGAGGTGCCCAGAGTAGTCATATTCAGAGACAGAAAGGAGAATGGTGGTTCCCAGGGGCTGGGGAGAGAGGAGTGGAGAGTTGTTAATGAATAGATTCCAGTTTTGCATGGTGGGGAGGGCACTGGGCGTTGGCTGTACACAGTGGGATGGGTCACACTGTACTGAGCTGTGTGTGTGAAGCTGGTTGAGAGGCTGTGTTTCCTGTTCTATGTGTTTGCCCATGTGGGCAGCTGGTGCTGGGTTTCCTCCTGGCTCCTCTCTGGTACTTTTCCTGCTTATAGCACCCTTTCTACAAAATTAGTTAAGGATCTAAACTAAGACATCCTTCCCCAAACTGGTTTCTCACCATCCAGAAAACTAATTTTCACTGTTGACACTGTGGTGCTGTCTGAGTCTCCGTCTTCCTGCCCCGGGGTATGAGCAGGGGGAGTCACACGCGGTGCTTTAAGCTCACCACTTTCTCACTTGCCCTGTGCTGTTTCCTCTGGCTGGTATTCCTTCCCCCACTCCCTCTCTGCCACCTTCTACTGTTAGGGGTTGGCAGCGGCACCGTCCCTTTGAGAAGTACTTTTGACCACACAGTCTGGGCTGGGCATGTGCTACTGTCAGGGTCGTCCAGGACACAGGGCAGCTCTGTCCCTGGTCCCGGGATTGCACCTTCCCAGCTCCGGGGCTGTGTGTCACCTGTTGCACACACCAGGGAGGTGCTCAGAGGTGTTTGCCGCAGGATGAGCTGTGTTTTGGAAGATCCTGCTATAAGAGAGAAACATTCAACACTACCCAACTGATTTGTAACTCTCTGACTTTTTGAAGGGTTTTTCTTATTTTTCAGTGTGGTAAAATCTATGTAATAGAACATTTACTACTGTAACAATGTTAAATGTGCAGCTCGGCTGTGTGAAATACATTCATGATGTTTCTCCAGAACTCTTCATCCTGCAAATTGAAACAGTGCACCGTGAGGTGGCAGCTCCCCACTGGCCTCTCCCCGGCACCTGGCAGCCCCATTCAGAACCCTCTCCATTCTGTGACGGGCTTATTTCACTTACCATAACATCCTCAAGGTTGACCCATGTTTCAGCATGGAGAGTACAGTGTAGTAACACCTGCATGCTACAACTTGGATTCCTACAAGGCTGGATTCCTTTTTCCTGAAGAACATTTCGTTATTTGTACATGACACTTTTCATTCATCCTTCCATGGACACTTCTGCTTCCACCTTCTGGCTTTTGTGAAGAGTGCTGCCGTGAAGGTAGATGTGAAACGTGACATACCTGCCCTTGTGCTGTCTGTCCAGTGCCCCCCAGAACACGCCTTTAATAAACTGAAGTTTTTACAGACTCTACCTTGAACTATTTCTCTCCATCCATCTACTTTGTGGCCTCTTCCAGTCTTCCTAGCTTTGATATTGTGACTTATTTTTCTTAATTGAAACTGTTGGCTTGGCACCTGTGGCTCAAGTGGCTAAGGCACCAGCCACATACACCTAAGGTGGCAGGTTCGAATCCAGCCTGGGCTCGCCAAACAACAATGACGGCTGCAACCAAAAAATGGCCGGGCGTTGTGGTGGGCACCTGTGATCCCAGCTACTTGGGAGGCTGAGGCAGAAGACTCACTTGAGCCCAGGAGTTGGAGGTTGCTGTGAGCTGTGATGCCACAGCACTCTACCCAGGGGGATAGCTTGAGGCTCTGTCTCAAAAAAAAAGAAAGGAGCTGTTTCTCCAGCT
>CAUYQV010037251.1:0-11552 GCA_963574575.1 Galagoides demidoff
GGCAGGCGCCTGTGGTCCCAGCTGCTTGGGAGGCGGAGGCAGGAGACTCGCTTGAGCCCAGGAGTTGGAGATTGCTATGAGCTGTGATGCCATGGCACTCTACCCAGGGGGATAGCTTGAGGCTCCATCTCAAAAAAAAAAGAAAAGAAAAGAAAGGAAATAAAAGAACAGAAATAAATGAGATTGAAAACAGAAAAATAGAGCAGTGATTAAACAAAAGTTAGTTTTTTGCAAAGATTGGTAAATTTGACAAACCTTTAGTGAAACTAACACACAATAAAGAGAGACCTAAGGAACCTATATCAGGAGTAAAATATGGGCACTAAATAGACTCTGCAGACTCAGAAAGACAATTCAACAACTGTGCACACATAAATTTGACAAGCCAGATGAAATCAATCAATTCTTTGAAAAGCATAGACTACCAGAACTCATTCAAAATGAAACAGATTGTTTGAATAACACTATAACTATTTTAAAAATTGAATTTGTAACTTAAAAATGCAAAAAGTAATCCCCCAGGGGTGGGGTGGGGTGAGGGAGGGGCCCTGTGGCTCATACCTGCAACTCTACCATTCTGGGAGGCTGAAGCAGGTGGATGTCTGAGGTCAGGCATTCAGGACCAGACTAAGAGTGAGACCCATTCTCTACTAAATATAGAAAAACTAGACATTCATCGTGGTAGGCACCTATACTCCCAGCTACTTGGGAGGCTGAGGCAAGAGCATGGCTTAAACCCAGGAAGGAGTTTGAGGTTGCTGTGAGCTATAATGCCGCAGCTCTCTACCCAGGGCACAAAGTGAGACTGTCTTTAAAAATTAACACCAATGTCCGTAATCTCTTCCAAAATAGAAACAAGGAGGAAACACTTCCCAACTCTTTCTAAGAAGAAGCATTATATGGATACCAAAACCATCCATGCAAAGACAGTACAAAAAAAAAAAAAAAAAGACAAACCCTCATAAACATAGACACAAAAACCATCAACAAAAAATTAGTAAGCTGAATTCAACAATATTTAAAAATAATAATATACCACAATCAAGTGGACTTTACTCTGAGAATGCAAGGGTGGTTCGATACTTGAAAATCAATCAATATAATCCATATTAATAGACTTAAGACGAAACACCATATCACAATGTCAATTGATGCAGAGGAAATATCTGACAAAATTCAATATCTATTTGTGAGAAAAATTCTTGACAAACCCGAAATAGAAGGGTACTTCTTCAACCTGATAAAGGGCATCTATGATAGAAAACCTATAGTAACATCATACTTAATTCTGAAAGACTGATTGCTTTCCCCTTGAACTGGAAGCAAGGTAAGGATGTCCATGCTCACTAATCCTATTCATCATACATGTAATCCTAGCCAGTGCAATAGGCAACAAAAATAAAATGTTTATAGGTTAGAAAAAAAAAAGAAAACTGTCTATGTTCATAATGACATGATTATCTCTATAGAAAAACCCAAGGAACCTACCCCTCCCGTCCCAAAAACATATCCCAAAAAACCAACCCTGGAATTAATAAGAGTTTAGTAAAGTCATAGGATACAAGGGCAACACACAAAATTCAACTGTATTTATATATATAATTTATAATTTGAACTCTTATTAAAATGAGGTTTACAGAGGCGGTGCCTGTGGCTCTAAAAAAAAAAAAGAGATTTACAATAGTTTCCCCAAATTAAATACTTAGGTATAAATATAGCAAAAGATATACAGGAACTATGCTGAAAACTAAAAAACATTAATGTAACAAAGACCTAAATGGAAAGAGATACCATGTTCATGGATAGGAAGACTCAACAAAGTAAAAATAGCATTTCTCCCCAAATTGATCTATAGGTATAATGCAATTCCAATCAAAGTAAAAGCAGGAGTTTTTGTAGAGAAAAACTGGTTCTAAACTAAAGACAAAGGAACTAGAATAGCTAAAACTATTTTGAAAAAGAATAAATCTGGAGGAAATTATACTAACTGATTTTAAAATACTATAACAATAAATTAATCCAAAAAAGTGTGACACTGGTAAAATAGAAAACAACAGAGGGCCCAAAATGAATTCACACTAATATCGCCAATTGATTTTTGACAAAGGTTAAAAAATTAATAAAACATAGTCTTTTCAACAGTGATGGAACTAGACATCTGTATGCAAAAAAGTCAACCTGCATCTAAACTTCACACTTAATGTAAAACTATAACTTTTAGAAGATTTTTTCAAAAAGTGGAAATCTTTTTGACCTAGAATTAGGCAAAGAGTTATTAGACATGATACTAAAAGATCCATAAAAGAAAAAACTGACAAACTGGACTTAATTAAACATATTTGCTCTCCTGGCTGGGTATGGTGGCTCATACCTGTCATCCCAGCACTCTGGGATGCTGAGGTGGGAAGAACCCTTGAGCTCAGGAGTTGGAGACCAGCCTAAATAAGAATGAGACTCCATCTCTACTAAAAATAGGAAAAATTAGCCAGGCATTGTGACAGGGAACTAGAGTCCCAGTTATTTAGAAGGCTGAAGCAGGAGGATCACTTGATCCCTGGAGTTTGAGGTTGCTGTGAGTTCTCACTCTAACAGCACTCCAGCCTGGGCAACAGAGTGAGTCTCTTGTCTTAAAAAAAAAAAAAAAGAACTGCTCTCTGAAAGACACTGTAAAGAGTATGAAAAGATACAAGCTACAGACTGGAATATTGTAAAACATGTATTTGACATATAAATTGTATCCAGAATATATAAAGAATTCTCTAAATTCAACCTGTAATCCTAACAATTTGGAAAGCTGAGGTGGGAGGATTGCTTGAGGCCAGGAGTCAAGAAGACCAGCCTGAGCAACATGGTGAGACCCCCCCATTTCTACAAAAAATTAAAGATTAGTGGGAGATGGTGGTACATGCTTATAGTCCCAGCAATGCAGAAGGCGAGGCAGAAGGATCACTTGAGCCCAGAAGTCTGAAGGTGCAGTGAGCTATGATGCCACTGTACTCTAGCCTGAACAGTAAAACAGACCTTGTGTCAAAAACAGAGAAGGGGAGGAAAAGGGAGGAGAGGGGAGGAGAGGGGAGGGGAGAGAAGGGAGACTGAAGTTAAAAACGGGCAAAAGATTTGGCCAGTCACCTCACAAGAGTATCTATGGCAAATGAACACATGAAAAGATATTCAACATCATTGGCCATCAGTTAAAGGCACATTAAGACTACAATGAGATATTACTACACACCCATTTGAATGGCTAAATTATAAAATGCTGACGAGGCTCGGTGCCTGTGGCTCAATTGGCTAAGGCGCCAGCCACATACACCTAAGGTGGCGGGTTCAAATCCCCAGCCCGGCCTGCCAAACAACAATGATGGCTGCAACAAAAAAAAATGGCCAGGTTGTGGCCAGCGCCTGTGGTCCCAGCTACTTGGGAGGCGGAGGCAGGAGACTGGCTTGAGCCCAGGAGTTGGAGGTTGCTATGAGCTGTGATGCCATGGCACTCTACCCAGGGGGATAGCTTGAGGCTTCATCTCAAAAAAAAAAAAAAAAAAAAAGAAGGGATTAAGTTTTCCTTCTAGCAGGCAGCATATAATGGCCTACCAAAATCTTCTTAGTCCTGTTACGGATTGAGCCAGTCAGAAGCTGAGCTTTAGTCTCTGTGAGGGCTGGTCTATTTCCAGTTCACCTCTACTCTTCTGGGTGTAGAACTTGAGGGATCCCAAGCTATGAATATGTACCAGGGCTTCTTGTTGGGGTCCTGGACTCCTACTTTTGTCCTCTCCTTCACTCACTGTCCCGTCCCCTCACTCGATGCCTGCAAGATTGCTAAAAGTACTGCTCTACTTCTCAGTTTCCCAGCTGCTGCTTTTGGTCCATTTCTTAGCCTCTAAGACATTACTTGCTAATTAGTAAGTGCTTCAAGAAGAAAAATAGTGCCAAAAATAATCTCTCAGTTTCCAGATCTAGGCCCTGCAAGTTCTTGCTGTTTTGATAGTTTTCCAATGACTTGAAACAGATTTTAAAAATATTTTCTGCCAGCTCTTCTAGTTGTTTTTAGTGAGAAAATTGGTTTGCAGTTAGCTAATCTTCCTTTATCAAAGGTGGAAAACTGACCTTGAAGTAACTCACTTAACTTCTTTAAGCCTTGCTTTTCTCATCCATAAAATAATGATCCTAACAACATTTATCAAGCTAGTATTATTGGGGGGGGGTTTGGAATCAAGTAAAATAATCAAATAGAAAAAATTTCCTAAACTGTATGTTACAGAAGTGTAGTCTGTGTGGTCCCAAATATGCTTTCCTCTTAGGAGGAGATGAGGCATCTGAAAGTGAAATCATTGAACATTTTAAATCTAGACCCATTTAAGAATTACAATTCAGTGAGGCTAGTCATGGGATGAACTCGTCAGTGGCATGTACATAGTTGAAATACCCGCAACATCTCGACACTTCCAAGAAATTGTATTAAGGGATATAATATAGCTGTAGGGTAAAGTATTGATGCATGTACATTCAAGGGGTGAAATCCAAAGACAGTTGCATTCTCCCAGACCCTTTATTAAAACTGGTTCTGCAGGTAGTTCTCAGGTTGCTTTCTTGTTTTCTGCTTACTAAGAGATAATAAAAAGTACTTAGTTTTTTCTAATCTCTTTCTTTCTCATCTTAATATAAAAAGTCCAGTCCTTGGTAAAAATTTACAAAAATCAAATTGTAAGGTTAAAGCTTTTCTCCTCTGGAACTGAGAAAGAAGGGGTGTGCTTAGCTTCTTCCTTCTCCTCCTTCCACACTCATTAGGATGTCTTGGACTCTCTCTGGATTGGGGCGTGGTAGTGGGAAGGAGAGGTAAGGAGTAGGAAAATTCATTTTGGTCTGATACTGCTGTGAATCGGCATCAGTGTTTTCTGTCCTTGGTGAGTATTTAATGCTAACTCCTTGTGTGTGTTTTGGAAGACCTCTCCACCTCCTTATTTTTCAGGATCTCTCTTTTTCTAGGTCTACCAAACTTTTTCAGAAGACCAGTGATTCTGGAGATCTCAGGATCTCTTGATGTAGGTGTATGGTGTATATTTACCTTTCTGACTGGGCTGTTGAATTCATCTCTCTCAGCCTCAAGGAAATTTAGTGGTCAGCTATGGTGTGGGTGTTACTCCGCCCCTCTAGAAATTCCTCTGGACAGGGTTTGACACCGTTCCCCAGCCGATTTGCTCATGCATGGGAGATACTCAGTCAAAAAACTCATTTGCTCATTCACATGGGAGATAGGCAAAAAACTCCGGGCATGAAATACCTGCTCAAAGCATCAATCTCTCTTTCCTCAACTATCAGAGCATTATCTAGCCACAAGCCCTGGGATTTGTCAGCATGAATTGGACAGTAGCCTTCCTGAGTCCCAAACTCTTAGTGGCTCTGCTCAGAAGTACCTTTCCTTAGATAAGTGCTAAATGGGATCCACATTGACAACAGCGATCCACATCCTGTTAGAACTCTCTCTAGCCTCTCCAGTCTTTTTCATAGATTGGAAGTCACACATTGGTTTCTAGACATGGTTTCCAACTTCTGCTTTGATGGTGTTGCCCCTCACTTTATAATGTGGGAGTAACTGGCACTTACTTCCTTCAAGTCTTCTCCAAAACTGAGATGGGAAGGGCCCCATTTTTACATCCCATTACACACGCTTAAAAAGAATCCGCAAGACAAAAAAACCCCATTCTTATGAAACAGCAGGTATGGTAAAGTTTTTGCACATTGAGGTCCCTGCAGAATGAAGAGCTGTTTTGCTTCTCTAAAAAAGATGCATTTTTCCTAGTAGGGCCATGTTTTTAAGATGCCACAGGCTGGAGCGGCCAAGTTGAGGCGCTGCCCTCAAGCGGTCTTACAGGCAGAAACACCAAGGAGGGATGGAGGGAAAGAATCGTGTAAGAGCTTTCCTGAGACAATTCCCAGGTGCTCCCGTGCAAAAATGACGGGTGGAGCCTTAATCATCTGGCGACATAGAGGATGCTGATTTAGGGGCTAATTGCCTGAACGAGGATTACCATCTTTAATGTGACCCCATGTGTTCCATATTCCCAACAGACATTGCCACATTTTCTTTCAGGAAAATTGTACTTATTTAATAAAGTCATTTTATATGAAAATGTTCGCTCGGTGGCCATTACCCAGTCAATACTGACATATTTTACTGAAAATTAGTGTTGCGAGGTGAGAGTGTCGTCGGTGCCAGGCGCGGAGCGCGACCCCAGCTACCAAGACTCTCTCCCAGATTTTGCAAATTTACACCAAAGCGGGCGCAAGACAGGTCCTCCTAAGACACCAGACAGGGCCCTTTCCAGTCCTCAGGCTCAATTTCCACCCCAGTCAAAAGATATGGTACAATCCTTGCCTTGTCAGCTCCCGTGGGTTGGTGAGGGACGCCGAGAGACAGAAACGAGAAGCTTTGTGAACTGTGGAGCGTAGTGCAATTCTCTGGAATTATTTCTAAAAATAAAGAGTGCAAGGGGAGGGAGACAAGAGGCTGGGGGCGGAAACGCCACGGCGCTCCCAGAACTGGTGACTTGGACCGGCTACTGGGTCGTGAAGGCCTGAGAACTTGGCCTTCCGCCGCTCCCTCCGCCAAACCTCCGCCAACCCTCCAACCCGCGTGCTCCTCAGCCCGCCTCTGCCAGCCAACCACGGTCCCCGCGCCGGCCCCACCCCCACAGGGCCTGCCCCTCCCACCCCGTAGACTCCGCCCCCACTTGCCCCGCCCCCTGAGGCCCCTGCTCCTCAGCGTCCCTCCTCCCGTTGCCAATTCCGACAGTTGCCGGGGTCCTCTCGTCACCAGCCCCTCTCCCGGCGGGCCCCGCCTCCGCGCGGTCCTTCCCGGAAGCCCGGCGGCGTGTGCACGCATGGAGCGCGAGCCACGCGCCTCCGAGGCCGCCCCCGCGGCGGCCGCGCTCTTCGCCTGGGTACGTGACTCCGCCCCCGGGTCGGGGCTGGGACTAGGGGCTGCAGGAAGCCGGGACGTCCGGGCTTGACGTGGGTGGTGCAGGGCAGAGCGGCCGAGGTCCCAGCCAAGTTCTGGGTTGGAAGATCCTGGCCTGGGAGCTGAAAGAAGGCGGGGAGGGAAGGGTCTTCATGGGGTGACTTAGGGGCCTGCTAGCGGGTGGGGTCGGGACCGTAGAACCTGCTCCCAGGGCCAGGTATATGGTTCCGCGGGAGCCTTCCGGCCCAGACAGCACCTGGGAAGACAGCGTGAAGGGCTCAGTAGAAAGAGGATTCACCAGGTCCCAGAGCCCTGTCGTGGCCACCTGTGCCCCTACCTCCGGATGCGTGGAGGATGGCGGCCCTTTCTCCGCCCCACCTCAGCCTGGCGGGAGCATCCTTTGGATGTGAGGCCTGTGGCATTTGGCTTGCACTAGGGGGAGACCCTGCATATTTGCTGATGCTGTGCTATGACTGGATCTTGACTGTATTGGGGGTGTGGGAGTCTCGGTGTTGGCTTGACGGGAGCATTGAGAGGGACAGGGTCATCTTTATGTGTGGCTGGGATAGAGGAGGGTTTGTGCAGGGGAGTGTGACAGGCAGCCGACCAGCATGCACAGACATAAGCAGATGTGTCTGGTAGTTATTCATAGCACGTATCCCAATTGTAATAACATGTTTTGTTTGTTAATATCAGTCTTCTTAGCTAGAATGTAAATGTCTTAAGGGTAGGTACTGTGCCTGTCTGGTTCACATTGCCTCCCATCGTGCCTGGCGCATTGTAGGTCCCCAGTAAATATTTGTTGATTAGTGAGTGAATGAATGAGTACCTGTGTGCCCAGCCGTATGCTTGTGTTTGGAGAAATACACAAGAGTGAAAGACTTCCAACTCTTGGTTTGGAGGAGGGTAACATTATAACCTATGTTGCTGTTAAAATCAGTATTTGACCAATTTTTAGGAGAGGTAATTATCAATACAAGGCAGCACTTGTTGAATGTAGGGCTGTAGTTGTAAGAAGGGAGAGAGTGCTGTATCTTGAGGTAGTCTGGTTGGCTGAGCATCTTTTGAGGTGGCATTTGAGCTGTGGTGGAGTTGGGAAGTGAATGTATGCTGAATGCTGTCTCTGGCTATTTTTGGTTTTTTTTTTTGTTTCTTTTTCCAGGCTAGAAACTGGCATCTGTGTGAATGGAGGAAACGTGGGACAGACAAAGCCTTTCAGATATGGCCTTGTTTGTACTGAAGCAGAAATATTATTAAGCCTCACCCTACTGCTGTGCTTGGAGGCCTGATGGTGTGTTTTTCCTGCTGCAAAATCCTGTGTGTGTGCATGCACGTGTGTGTTAGTCTTCTGGGGCTACCATAATGAAATACCACAGACTAGGAGGCTTAAACAACAGAAATTGATTTTCTTTCTTTCTTTTTTTTCTTTTTGAGACAGTCTCACTATGTTGCCCTGGGTAGAGTGCTGTGGCATCACAGCTCACAGCAACCTCAAACTCTTGGGCTTAAGCAATTCTCTTGTCTCAGCCTCCCAAGTAGCTGGAACTACAGGCTCCTGCCACAATGCCTGGCTATTTTTTTGGTGGTAGTTGTTTGGCAGGCCCAGGCTGGGTTTGAACCTGCTAGCTCTGATATATGTGGCTGGTACCCTGGTAGCTGAACTATAGGCACTAAGCCCAGAAATTGATTTTCTCACAGTTCAGGAGGCTAGAAGTCCAAGTTCAAGGTGTGAGCAGGTTTGGTTCTTCTGAGGCTTCTCTCTGTGCCTTGCAGATGGCTGCCCTCTTACTGTGTCCTCACATGGCTTTTTCTTTGTACATGAGCATCCTTGGCAACTTTTCTTATGAGGAAACCAGTTGTAGTAGATTAGGGATCCACATTTATTACCTCATTTAACCTTAATTACCTCTTTAAGAGCCCTGTCTCCAAATACAGTAACATTTTGAGGGGCGGCACCTGTGGCTCAGGAATAGGGCGCCAGCCCCATATGATGGAGGTGGTGAGTTCAAACCCCGCCCCCGTCAAAAACTGCAAAAAAAAAAAAAAGCAAAACAAACATTTTGAGGTACTGGAGGTTAGGGCATCAACATATGAATTTTAGGGGCATATGTTTTTACTTTATAACAAGGGGATTCACCTTGTTAGGATTGTGTATGTGTGAGTATACCTGGAGTGCTTATAAGGAAGGGAGGCAAATAGAGTTGTAATAGATTGTATTAGCTTTTCCTTCCTCTTGCTTTAAGTTGAATTTAAGACCTCTTGCTGCATTGCAAAAATATGTACTATAATTTGAGTCCCACAGTGCCTGTGTCTTAATTATTTTTCCTTCACATGTCCAATAGCCTGAAACTCTGGTGATGGGGCAGCCACAGAGATTTCAGGGGTGACTAACAAATATTATCCATATACACTCCACCCTGTGTGACAGTCTTTCATGGAGACTCATAGGGCCTTACATTCATTTGCCATATAAGTATATACACATCTTGGCTGTGCCAGCCCATTTTCAGATGTGGGAGAAATAGTAATGAACAAAACAAAGTTCCTGCCCTCATGGAGTTTACTTTCTAGTGGGGGAGGTAGAAAGTAAACAGAAAATAAATATATAATATACTGTCAAGGAGTGATATAAAGAAAAATAAAGCAGAAAAAAGGGGATGAAGTGATGGAGGGTGCTATTTTAGATAGGGTTGTACAGTAGGTCTCTGCAAGGTAAACTCTGGGCTGGTTAACTGTATTTTTTTTCCTTAGAGATATATAAGGTATAGTGCCAGGAATGGGACATCCATCTTGTTTCCTACTCAGCTTTATAACTGTGCAAAGTTAGCTAACCTCTCTGAGCCTTAGTTTCTTCATCTGTAAAATGGGAGTGATAATAACACGCTTCTCCCTGGTGGTTGTGAATGCCCAGTACAGAGAAACACTCAGTGATTGGTAGCTAATATTGCCCCTGAGGGCCTCTGTGACCTGTGCCCTGCCTTGCTCTCGTGGAGTTCTTGCAGCCCAGAATGGCTGTGAAATGGAATATCAGGACAAAGATTTTGTGTGTACGTATGTGTGTATTGTTCGTAATTACACCACTTCCTCACTTATATGTCTTCAAAAACAAACATATTTCCAAGAATTTACTTCTTATCTCCAGGAAGAACCAGCTAGAAATAGATAGTTGAAGAAATTACAAGGTTTTCTGAAGCCTTAATAAGATTCTCTATACAGGGATAGAGAATCTCTTATCTCCAAAGCTCTGAAAATCCCAAATTTACTGCACATAAGGCTATTTATAGTCTTTCCCCACTTCTTGTATTTGTACTTTTTACTGCAGCAATATTACTGTTTTACATCCACATATGTGAGATTTATATATGTGTGTATAAATGCATCTATATATGTATATAGTGCAGATACGGCGCACACACATATGCACTGTATTACTTTTCTGAAATCTGTAAAATTCTGAATCTGAAGTACCTCTGGCTGGAAGGGTTTCAAATTAGAGATTATGGACCTTTGTTGTGTAATGACAATTATAGACATGTTGCTACCAAGGGGAAATCTCTTCCTTTACAGGAATCTTACCATATGAATCTTGGAGTCATTAAACATTGTACTTGGAAAGGCCTTTAGAGATCATTGCCAACCTCTTTCGCTGTACAGATGCAATAATGATGCTTTAGGGCACAAAATCCTTAGCTAACTTTTAAGTCATTGCTGGTTTTCTCAGCAAGGGTGTGGGGAAAAGGATAAGAACTAGTTCTGGGGTGTTTCCTATCCACTTTGTTACCATTTCACCCTCATTTTTTCTTTTCTTATCCTCCCTAGATAATTAGTTGGAAGGAGTCCCTGTGTTGACTCCCAAAGGCAATGTGTGGGGGCTGGAGCATTAGAAGAGAAAGATGAGGAATATATTTCCTTGGATAAGCTGTGGATGCTAAGGGCTCCTCTTACATGTCATTCATGGTGTTATGAAGATGGGGCCACTATCTAAATAGAGGTTGCATGTAACAACTTCTTTTTTTTTTTCTTTTGAGACGGAGCCTCAAGCTATCCCCCTGGGTAGAGTGCCATGGCATCACAGCTCATAGCAACCTCCAACTCCTGGGCTCAAGCGAGTCTCCTGCCTCCGCCTCCCAAGTAGCTAGGACCACAGGCGCCCGCCACAACGCCTGGCCATTTTTTTTTTTTTTTGGTTGCAGCTGTCATTGTTGTTTGGCAGGCCCGGACTGGGTATTCGAACCCGCCACCTTAGGTGTATGTGGCTGGCGCCTTAGCCGATTGAGCCACAGGCGCCAAGCCAGTATTTTCTTTTTTTGAGATGGAGTGTTATACTATCACCCACAGTGGAGTGTAGTGACTTCTGGGCTCAAGTGATCCTGTTGCCTCCAATTCTTTTTTTTTTTTTTTTTTTTGAGACAGAGACTCAAGCTGTCCCCCTGGGTAGAGAACTGTAGCATCACAGCTCACAGCAACCTCCAACTCCTGGGCTCAAGCAAGTCTCTTGCCTCAGCCTCCCAAGTAGCTGGGACCACAGGTGCCCACCACAACACCCGGCTATTTTTTGGTTGCAGCCATCATTGTTGTTTGGTGGGCCCGGGCTGGA